>VBVQ01000980.1:0-42421 GCA_011636635.1 Tetramorium simillimum
AAACCTGGCGCAGGAGGACAGAGGGGGAGAGGGCCAGGGGCGACGGGGTGGGGCGCAGCGCAAGGAACCCTATAATCTTGGCGGGACCGCCCCTTGTTTGCTTGTATAATTACCCCGTGGCCCTCCTTCGATGGGGCCCCGATCTCGGGGCCCCGGTTCCAATCCGTCGGCCCGTTCGTCATTTCGTTCGTTCCGTGCCCGGCCATAATGCCGATATCATTACCTAATGCACCGCGCATGCATTCGTGCTGCATGTTGCCCGTGCCCGCTGCCCGTGGCTGCTCTCGGCCTCACGATATGCTCTCCGTTCGTTCCCTCGCTCTCCTCTCTCTCTCTCTCTCTCCGCCGAGAGTAAACCCTTCCTTCCCGCGTCCCTCTCGCACCCCCTCGCTGCCTCTTTGCTGCCTCGCTCGACGATTTCTCAGGATTGACGTAATTGGCTTATTTGCATTGTTCCGTCTGTGTGCCTCTCCCCTATAATGCGCGCGATGGATCATTCGCGAGCGAATCAGGAGGCCTGGGAGCAACTTTTGCCTTCAGTGTGGCTGCTATAGAAAAGTGCTACGCTCCGAGAGTATCCGAGAGTTTCGAACGCGAAATAGACGGAACTGTGAGACTCCTGAAAGCGCGCGCGCGTGCAACTTTTTCCAAAAAGTCTTTATCGAGAATGATCTCGTAATTTCCTTGTACGCGGCGAACTACGAGCGTCGAGAATTCCGACAACGTTGGCCGTTGCATAAAAAATTAAATCTTAAATGTTTCACGCGAATTCGTTTATGTCCACGTACAAATAGGTCCGCGTACAAATAAATCCACCGCCGGAATATTCGCCGGCAAGTCACGAGTAAGTAAATATTAAGTCCGACCTTCCGACAAAATAGCAAGTAATATGAACGCGATATGGTGGAAGTAACAAGACTCAATTACTTGCGGATGTCTATCGTTTTAACCGAACTCGGTACAGCGCCGAAATTGCGGGAAACCGTTTATCTCCCGGTCATGAAATTTTTACGAGAATGTTCCCGGACCACTGTGTTCCCTGCGAAAGTTTTGCCAGCGTAAATATGGCCGTGATAAAAATACGTCGAGATACATTCTGGTAAGGGAAGAAAAAAAAGGAGAATGCGTTTACCGAGTAATTTTTATTTGGCCGTTCTCGTCGAAGTAGGCGCACCCATTGAAACGTTTAATTTTGCAATAATTTTAATGCAAGCTATTTCTCCGAATTTATGGACCGGCGCTAGCCAAGACGATATTAAAATAAACCATTACTCCGGGAATGAATATGAACGAACGACTAAATTATTTCTTAAAAGCCCTCGCTCGAATCGACCGCGCACTGAGTCGATTACATTAAATCAAATTAAGGTTCTCCTGCATTTTCATCCGCGCCCCTCGTTCTTCATCCTTCTCCATTCCGCTCCTCCTTACCTTTTTCGGCAGTCGGCTCTAGCTTGAACCTTACCCAGAACCTTATCCCGTGTAACCCATTAGCAAAATAGGATAATATTTCGGTTCCCGTTCCCCCATCTCGTTGGTTTCGGCGGAGCGTGCCTCGTGGAATATAAAAAAAAAACTGGCCGATTACAATGTCGACAGTTTGAATGAGAAAATTATCGGTTTGCGCCAGTACCGACTTTAGTGTTGAAGACTGTTGAGAAATAGAATGCAAAGAATACGACTTGATTGCAATAATATGTTTAAGAAACCACTGTTCCAACCTGTCTCATTATTCATTCAATTTCCATAATAATTTCCATGATAAATACAAATGTATATGAGTTAAAAAAAAAATACATTGCGATAGCAATCCTTCTTGACTGCGAAAAGATAAATGACGCTTTACACTGAAATTGCACTAATTGAAACATAATTACAACAAATTAATTGCTTAATAGCAAACCATCGCGCTCTCAACTTGGATTTATATTCAATTTCTAATGATAAATATAAGTTTTATTTAACAAATATATAAACAATTATAACTCGTACATAATGAATATGTTTTATAGAGGATAAAAATTGCGCCTGAAAATAATCACTCGGTGCACGAATCTAAAAGTGAAATTGAGCTGTTTTACTAATTAAGATTCGTCGGAATGACTAAGATGTTAGCTGCCTAGAATATCGGTTAATTTAATACTGTCGCGAGTTAAGAAACCGAGACATGCCGGCGCCGAGCATTGTCGCGATCGTTCATCGTGCGAGCCGCCGAGCGCTCGATATTCTTTCCACCGTTTTTTTTTTTATTCTTTGCCCTCCCTCTTCCGGTCCTGGAGCTCTTTAAGAACGGACGGCACGTATATAGGTCGCTCTTTTCGTGCGTGGACGACGTTGATCGCCCGGTCAAAGCAGCGTCACGTTAACGCGCGTTGCACGAGCGTATACGCGCTTTTAACGAGGCGCTGACGCGTCGCTCGGGGGTTGTAATTCACGGGGTATAAGCCGACGTGCCGTCATCCAGACACCCGCGTGAGGACACCCTGCGGCACGCCGAGCCGCGGAAATACACGAACTCTCACCCATTTCTTCTTCCCGCTCTACTCACGGTATGCCTTTGATGTAGAAACGCACCTTGCCATTCTTCTAACGACTTCTGTTTTACGTCCTCTTAGGGCGAGCCGCCGTCGTGGTGTCAGAGTGAACTTCACTGCAGCGCGAAAAGACGTCATCTATGACGTCTGGCGCGAAATTGTGGCAATTTAAGCTTCTCGATTTTGTCCAAAAGCAAATTTATAAAATTATTGCTAAGAGATTAACGAGAGATTTTTTTTCTTTTCTTTCTTTCCTCACTTTCCAATGTCTTAATTAAATTTAAGATTATAGAGATTTGTACCATAAAATTGATTAGGACGAAGAATGCACTCTGCTTTATCTATTTATTAAGATAACAGATGGAAAGTATCAAGTATCGTAAGCCAGATGCGCGTCCAGTCAAGTCGCTTTAATTCTTAACCGTTAAAACGATCATTTTTTACGATCTATGATTATAGCGATGAACTGTATGATTTTTAAGGGAGCCTCGGAAACACCCCCTTTGCACACGCAGCACAATTACACAGAGGAAGACTTTATTTATGACGTCTCGCTCTCCCTCGCAATTATCAGTGCAGAGATAATTGCGCAATCGTTTGGAAAATGTGAACGGATCTATGCTGCGTTCATTTATCATGTTGCGTCCTTGGATCGCTAGTCCTCGCTAATTCGAGCTCCGAGGATGATTGGGCGCGCTGTTTTAAAAAGGAAGAAATAAACCTCCGGGGAATAACAAATATAACGCAGACGGTGTTCATAGTGCGTCAGCCGTGTCAAAGTTGACGCAAGGGCCGTAAAACGTCTTCTCCTCTTCCCAGGCAGTCGTCTTAAGCTCTTGGATTATCTCCACGCGCCAGTTGCTCGCTTCCGAACCGTAGTCGAGGCTCCTTTTCTCTTCTCTATGGCATAAATTACCACTCCTTAATCCACCAGTAAGAACGCTCGCGTTAAACCATAAAAAATCATCCCGCTGGCGCGCGCACTTCTTGAGATCCGAGATTAGCATGGCGACGTTGTTCTTCGTTCCCAACGTATTTCTTGGATTCATTGGGCATCGCGATAAAAATGTTCCCGGCGTGCGGCAGCTTTGTTTTATTCAGTTTGACATAAATCGAGGGACGAATAACTATTTTCTACTTTGACATGAGCGGAAAAAGTGAATAAATATTCGTATAAAAGTAGGAGCTCGTGCCCTCGACAAGTTTTTACCCTGATAAAATATGGGAGCGAGATTTACAAAAAAAAAAGAAGAAATCATTCCCTTTCATGAATGATCATCCCCTTTCACCGTCCCTTGTAATTTTAGCTCTGCGTACGACCTGCGCAAGTCTGACGGAAATACACGTAACCTATACACTACCCCATTATATTTAGTGAACTGGAAGTCACATAAAGCATGCTGCTGTTTCGTTGAGAGAGATTATTTTAATCTTCTTAAATCATGGTAGCTGAAACATTTAGAAGCTGATTCACTGCTTTCCATGTTTAGATGGAGTTTATTGTAACTCTCATCCATGATTTTCATTGTGTCAGAAAACAAAATGATAAAATTATTATCATAATTCAAAAAATTTATTAATACAAGATGCATTAATTTACAAGGGAAGGCTCTCAGATGTCCGCCTCTGATTTTAATGAAACTTGATAGATTTGTAAAAGAGGTCAAAATACTCGGCAGTTTTATTATTTGGCCGATTTTCGAGGGCTTATTTCATCTCTTAGGCATGTTTGGTCGCAGATAAAAAATATATATCAAATATTTCGATTTCCTCTACAAACCTACCAAGTTTCATTGAAATTGGAGAGGAACACTTGCGAGTTCCTTGTCAGTTGATTTCGATTTGCTACTTGCGTTCTTTTTTTCTATTATCAAATTTCTAATATTACCAGGTTATTGTCTTATCTTGTTACTTTGCATTACACTTTATCAGGTTTTATTTCAATTAATATCGTAATATTTATTTTCCTCTTTATTTTTACATGTTTAGCTCTTATAAAAAGGAAACAGTAATGCGATTTATTTTTGTAAGCGTCGAGTGATATCACGAGAACTAACCAATCTGTCACTAGTCACTGCTGCTCTATTGGTTTAATGCATTTCTCGCCAAACGTATATGCATACCCGAGAGTTCGGCGCGAAGCGATATATGTATAAACGGGCTTCCGAGAAAACGGCGGTCCCCCTTCGAGTTTCGACGTCTTTTAATCTACGTTATGTACGGCGGAAAGAAGCAGCCGTGCAGGAAATAGGAGGGGGGGGGAGGGACGGCAGAGAGGAAACGGCGAAAAGCGAAGGAAAGAATCACTCCCCGGCGCGTCTGCCCGGGGTACCCGTGGGGATTAGTGTGGCGACGTTGTTCTACGTTCGGGACACGGTTTGGGCGACGGGGGGAAGAGTGCGTGGGCGTATGGCGAAAAGCCAGCGCCAGACAGCCACTTCGTTTTCTCCCCCGATGCCGCCAGACAAATCGGACTGTATGCGACGTCGTCCATTCGCGTTCCCGCGTATCCGTGCCTCGGCCTCACAGCTTGTATCCGTGTCGGCACGCACACGTACGCTCCGCGTACAGCGTGCGGCCGTATTCGCACGCGTCTCGTCGCCGAGCGATGTTCGCGCGCACAGGGACAGCCGGCATTCGAGGGATATGTAAGATTCCAGCCGCCCACGTCACGACAAATTGTTGCTCAGCTGATCGACCGACCCACCGCCGCTCGGTAAAACTTTAAATCTTCCTCTTCCTTCTTTCATTTCCCTCTTTCCTCCGTCCGTTCTTTCCTCCCGTCGCTTCTTCCTTTTTTTGCCGGCTGCGTGACAAGCCGATACACATTCGTACAGAGTTCGCGTCGCGGAGAGAGAAGAAGGAAGAGGAAAGGAGACGAGAGTGAGAGAGAGAGAGAGAAAGAGAGTTGCGCGCGAGTGATTCATACTTTCATGCGGCGGATGTAATGACAGTCTTGGTGGCAAATTGCCGGGCTCTGGCAGCAACTCGTTCGGATGATTTATCAAGCATCGCGCAACCACCCGTGCGCCCGTGCGATCGTCGCGAAGTACGATCGGTACGCGCGTAATAACAGCCAAATTAATCAATTTGGACGAGAAGAATCTCGGCGATGAGAGGAGAGCCTCGCCGTCAACGTCACCGCCGTCGTGGTTATCGTCGCCGCTGCCCCGTCGTCCCGGTTCCGCCCCGCTCGTCCCTTCGATCCGCGCTCGTTGACCGATTTTCCGTGGGAGACGACTGACTGCCTCGAATCGACACTCCGTGACGCGTCGACACACCGGGAAATCTCTGTTTCCGACAATCTCATCCGACGGGAGAGCGGAACTAAGAGGTTTCCGCACGGCCGCTGCTTTCGCTCTCGATCCTCTTTCCGTCCTCCTCCCACCCCGTCTCTCCGTTCCTGTTTCTTCGAGCTGGCTTTCCGCAATGTCGACCCGGTCGAGTGCGCGACCGCTGTCTACCTTCATCCACGTCCCTTTTCTCCGCACAGCTCTCCCCTGGCTTCTTTCTCAGACCTTTCGCGTTCTCTTTTCCGCGTTTACTCTTAAATCATAGAAGGCAATCACCGAATGAGGCAACCGGATCGTAGCCGAGCGAGTGATTTCGATTCATAAAGAGCAGTCGATACGAATAGTAGAGCATCTCTCGAGTATCCCGTGTATCGCGGCAAAAAGCGTCTTTTGAAGTTTCTTTGCCGCAGAGAGGGAGGGGGCGGGGCGGCGGGAGGGGTCGTCCATTGATTTAATGGGTGCACCTCCGGTGCCGCGGTTTAAACGCCACATCAAACCGCCCTTCCTTCCGCCTTCTCCCGATCCTCTCTTCCCTTCGCTAACTTCGAACTGACTTCATCCCATAAATGACCCCTACGTGCGCACTATCGTTCCTGCATGAGTGCTATCGCTCTGCTGCCGGTCCTCGTAAGAGCTCGTTTCTCTCTCGAAAACCACGTCAAAGTTTTAAGTGAGGCGCTGAGGCCGAGATATCTTTGCACATGCCGCTACCGCGGCCGACCTCCGCGGCCCTTGTACTACATTGCACATTGTTATCTCCATTAGTCGAATCGTGAGTTACGGGCTCGTAAACTCTTTTATCAAGACACTCTCGAATTCCGCGGTTGTTAAAGCTGTTTGTTAGACTTTTAAATGGGAATAATTTGTAGCGTGCAAGTTATTGGGATCTTAATCCGTAATTATAATAAATTTTTGCGTATTATTCTAATCTTTTTGGATTTATTTTCGATTACCTATTTATTTAAAAATGTTATAAACGTAAATCCTGTAGGAGAATTATTTTCCTATATGGAGAAGAAAATTATTAATACTAAAAATATAAATAACAGAAATAGATGAGAACGAATTACGATATTAAAACAAATGTAAATTTTATGTAATATAATTTATGTCCTCTTACTAATTTTGAAGCGCATTTTTATTATAAAAAATGTATGTTTGATAATTAATTTATTTCTATGAAATAATCTAAAAGGCACTGCATTAAAATGACAAAAATATATGAACAGATAAAATACAATAATTTAATAATTACCTTTATACCCTTCTGTGTCGCGCAAATACAAGAATTTGTTGGCAATATTTTTTGACAAAGATTATTTTTGTATGAGAGTAATTGGTATAAAAGCATTTAAAATTGCTCGTGACAATGGAATCATAGATTCCACTGATTTTTAGCAAATTTACATTTTATCATCGTGCATGTACTCTGACCTTTCTATTAATTAAATTTCCCAGAAAATATATGTGCCTCATTATTTTGTACGTCGTCCCTTATGGGCGCGCAATTATCGATTGACATACATATATGGGAGTTTGTGCATACGTGTGGGAAAGTACATACATGTAAAACGCGAAACTTTACAACGGGTTACGTCCATCCGGAATAATACGTTTTTTTTTTTTTTCACGGAGCTATCTAAGCTCGGCTCGCATTTACCGGCGATATGGGATACGGAAATGTTGTTATCATGGCTTCTGCAAACACAGAACGGCAATTACAATTAAGTCGGGGGCTAGTGATAAGCCTTCCGTGAATGCGTGACACGCTCGATATAGTTGTTGACATTTTCTCGTGTACACGGACGCGACCGTTAGTAGACGCAATGTGGCACGAAGAAGCTTTCGAATATGTTTTCCACGAATTCGTGCGAGACAACGGGGAACCGCGGTTTTTGCGTCAAAATGATACGAGATAGCCCTGACGCCTAATTAGTAAAGTAAGCTATTAATATCGGTTCGCTGTTTGATCTATCACGCGATTGAGGATTCACTTGGTTGTCGACATCTGTGAAAATTACAGTTGGGAAAGAAAATAAATGTCAGCCGCTGACTGGCGTTATAACAGACGTTTTTAGCCGAGCATCCCTATTGTCCGTTTTAAATCGAACTACTATCGGCGGTCGCAACGCGAGCCGATAAAATCGCGCTCAGTAATTTTTCATCAAACAATGGACACCTTTCGGCCGTTCTGCTCAAACATACGTCACAGGCTTCAACGAAGTGAAAACATAATTTATCGGCGGTTTGTGTATAACTCATGAATTTATTCAACGTGGCCGCGCGCGAGCGCGCAGCGACATTTCGGGTAGGTTAGCAATTCCGATAAAACGTTTCCCGTATCTCATTTTGATCGAATTATCTTCTCCGCATTGAAACGCGGTGATATATCAAGCACGCGGAATCATTCGGCGACATTGCGAACGAGGCCGTGTGCTGTTTCCAATTTAAAATAATCGCGTCGGTCTCGCGTGTACAGAAAATTCTCCAATATTGTACGTATGACAGTCCAAATTTTTTTATCTTCCTTGAACAGCGTGATGCACGGTAAATATCATTAGCACACAATACAGATCAACGAAAACATATTTCAGATATAAACTTCTCGACAAGCATATTTTTGATAATAATTTTGAGAGAATTAATTGTGGAAACTTAATTATGAAAATAATCCATCCCAGGTAGAACAAGAAATCACAGAAAACAAAGATGTCAAAATGACATCAAAATGACTAAAATTTCATTATTATGTCATTTTATCACTTGCTTTAGCGTTATTTTGATGTCAATATAATTTTATATATTTACCACGATGTCATTATAATTTTTGTTCTACTTGGGATGTTAAAAATAAATATTGTTTCGAATTTTTTTTACGTGTAAATGATTAATGTTATTTAGTCTCTTCATTTTAGAGAGATTAATCTTGAAAGTTATTGCGAGAAAAGAATTCGCGTTTAGAAATCATCCAGATTTTTATTAACGAGTTGTTGCCAAAGTATTCTTCAGTAATTTTCTTCAAATTTATATCAGATGTATCAACAATATAAATTATTGCACAATAATCCCCATCGTATGCTGGCTTGTTTGTGACTCTCGTGTAGGAACTTACATAAGCGTGGTAAATATATAAACGTGCCTCGTGATGAAAGAGATAAAAGAGAACGAAGCGATCCAGCAGAGAGCTGATGCTGGGCGTATCACGGTTCGCACCGCTTTTGTGTCATGGTTACATAAGAAGAAGTTCGTACACGATGGACGCTTTAAACTAACTCTCTCTCTCTCTCTCTCTCTCTCTCTCTCTCTCTCTCTCTCTCTCCCAGATTATTATACGTCCGAGAAAGTTGAGATCCATTTACACGGGTCAGAGGTCAAGGATGCAATGTAGCTCTCACTCTCTCGCCCCAAGCCTCAGCTGTCGCTGCGGAAAACAATGCAAACAGATATTCCGAGGTCCCGCGCCGTAATTCTTCCGGTTATACGATGACGTGGCGGTAGAAGTACGTCGACGCTGAACTAACAAACCGATAAAGTCTCAATGTATCATACGCCAGACACCGCGCCACCGCTTGTGGCTTACGACCGCTTAGAAAGTAAATTTTGTCCAGCCGCAGTCATTATGCTGTGAGGGTTGGATACCGTGGTCAAAGGTTCCCCGTATCTTCGTGCACGCCTGACGACTTTTTTCCCCGTTGAGCGTGGCTGCCCCCGCTCGTTCCAATCAAAGACACGTCAAGTATCTTAACAAAGGGTAAGCATAATTCACCGCTCATATTGGTAGCCCGATCTCCGGCTGGTCGAGCTCGAGGAGAGAAGAACGAGAGGAGGGAAAGGGAGCGAGCAGGAAAGGGAAGAAGCAAGAGAGAGAAAGAGAGAAGGAGAGAAATAGTCAGTAGAAGAGAAAAGAGGCTCGGACGAGAGGAAAAGAAAGGAGCGAAGAGCAGCGTGAGATAACAAACCCGAAGACCTCGAAGATCTGCCAACCTTGTGAAATATGCTCCCATATATCAATGGTACGCATATCAATTGCTACTACTGCCAACTGCCATGACTATAAAGCCAAACCAACTACGTCGATCGCGGCGAACGCTACAGGATCGAACGAGGAAGGGAGTGCGAGGGAGGGAAGCGGGATCCCGGGTCTACCTGCGGACTCACGGCAGGCCCAGGGGCCTGTTACCCGATCGGCCTTTATTAGCTATAAATTTGATATGATATGTGCGGAATATGATAATGGCTATCAACTTTGCGAAATTGCCGAATGTCTCCTTCCCCGCGTGCCACGGTCGTGTCCTAATATGCGAAGGGTACACTCTGCCCCGAAAGAGGTCCACCGACTCGAAAGTTTCGGCGTACAAGATAAAGATATTAGTAGAAATTAGAGCGGATATTACATGTGTTAACCTGGAACTAACACTCGCTATCCAGATTTCGTTCGCTACTCTTTGAATTTCTAGATTTGAAAACATTCTCTGTCCGTACGTGAATAAATAATCTCATATTATCTCATAAGAATTATTTTTATCGTGCGTTAAACACTAGAGAGAATATTCTTTTAAACTTTTTAACACTTAATTATCGATATCTTTAAATGGATTAATATCTGTGCCAAAATATTCGCATCTTTTTTCGCGTCTCTTGCGTTATTTGTAAACTCCAAAATAAATGAATACGGTAGTAATATCTTTTTAATGAAATTCATATCATAAACCGTCCACCCGGCAATTCTATTCCAATTTATTTTCTCATACCCTATACTTTCGCAGAGGCATTAAGTAAATTTAGCAACATCTCGGCAGCATCTCACTCTCCGATTCGTACGCGGATTTCTTCGAAAACATATGTCACTTGGCGCATAAATTATGGCTCTCCTTAACTCTTTCACCATTGCAACAAAAACGCTTCCCAGAATATAGATTCGGAATAATCTAAACAATATGAACGTCTTGACCTTTTCTATTCGAAATTTACGTCAAATTACATATTTTTAACCATTTTATAAAGTTATAAATTTTGACTTTTACTTTGTAAAAATTAAGCTTTGATCTTTAATCTGGAAAGCCATTCATATTGATTGCAGAGTTATAAAAATTTAGTCTTTGATATATTAATGCGTAATGCCTTTTTCATTTCAAATGTTAGTTATAAACTCGAATGATGTTAATCCGCATTTAGCCGGAAATCGCAAAGGGGAGTCGCTTTCAATGTGCTGAGCTGCAATTGACGGTTAGTCAACTTTTGAGTGCCGTTTAATTAGCGTCAACATGGTCCACCGATAGAAAGGGTTCTTCGTAAGATCTAAAATAGGTTTTATGTGACTTGGAGTGGAAAAAGCGGAGTGAGCAGCAAATGTAAACGAAGCGAAAATATATGGTGCTCTCAGATTTTCCCGTGTTTTTTTCATACATGAATTCTTGCATCGACATAAAGAGAGTAAAGTTTGTATGAAATATTGAAAATGTTCAAAAAATGACATTAATATTTTCTGAATTACAAATAATTCAAAGTCTAATAAGAAATTTGGAAATAATTTTTTAGAATCGCATTAATAAATAGGAAAAAATTATTATAAATATTTTATTTAATCTTAAATGAAATTTAATTTTAATACTTTAAGAATTATTTATAAAAATCTTTATAGATAAAAAAGAGAGATTATGAAGTGTAAAACATTCTTTAATCAAATACCTATAGTAGACAAATCGGCTTTAAATTGGTTAAAGAATTTGTAAATGAAGTGAAGAACATAGAGAACATTTCAGACTTTCGCCATATATTGTTTTATCTTTGTAAAAAGGGAGATAAAAAACATAAACATCTGCAAGAGGGAAAAGAAGAGAAATAGAATGATTCGCGGGATTTCTTCCTTTTGCATTTTGCGATAAACATTGTCATATTTTGTGGTCGTAACTGTTACGAATAATTGTTGACAATCAATTATTTCAGGAACTCACACATATATTATTTTTGCTCACATGTACTGTAGTAATTTTCATATTAGGTCTCCATCAATCTCTTTTATTATATAATTAGAACATAAAATAATTTAATTTTCTGCGCCACGGCGCAAAAATAAACATTCTCAGTAATTAACGTTATTACTGTATTAATGCATTTATGTTTATCCTCGCTGTTATTCCCGTAGCTTTCTTTGTATAAAGTTCATTTACGCTACAAACATATTATTCTAATTGCTTTAATACACTCTAACAAATGTGCGCGCCGTAAATTCCCGTGGAAAAAAAAAAGAATTATTTTTTTATTCTCTGGTCATACAAGTTTCATTCTTTGTGAAGGAATTAAACACTGGATATCCAACGGCAGATGCTATAACGCACGGCTCCGCTGCAGCATTGGCTTGTTGACGTAATGTTTGATCTCGAGGCTCACACGCGATACGCGCGCCGCGTTTCGCCCTTTTGCCAGATAGTCTACGCGATACGGAGATATTTCTTCTTCTATGGGCCCCACGGGGGCCGTGACGGGTGAGACGGGCGGGCGACGAGGACGGAATGCACGCGAGAAGTCTCCATGCCTCCGCGCGCCTAGGCCCGACGAGGCTAATATTGCTTTTTTTACTAAAGGGAGTCGGCAGCCAGTTTGCTTTGCCCCGTCCACCTCCGCGTACCCTCCGCGCGGCGACCCCCCGCCTCCCCGGAGGTGGGCGGAGGTTCGACTGTGCAAAATGACTTAATGAACGGTATCTTCCACTCCGGCTCTCTAATCATTCCGGGCACTTACTTCTTGCCGTCAGCCATTTACTTTCGCAACTAGCGCTTCTTGCCACTCCCCATCCGACTTCGCGTCCGCCACCGATCTTCTTTTCCGTCGGTCCACTGACGAGATTCGATAATTACGGGAAAATCCGAGCGTAGGGAACACCTACGTGGAGAGAAACACCTCTCGGCCTCGATGCAGATGGATCGCGTGCAGCTGTCTTTTTCCAGCTCAGCGCCCGACATACCCGACCGATCGTCTCCCCGCGTGCTCTTGTTGCGATAGGGTTGATCTCGAGAAGATCTCTAATGCCGTGCTGCGGACTCGGCGCTGAGTGGTGATCGCGAGCGGTTTTTAAAGAGGATTTGCGTATCGTACGTTTCGACTTGCTCGAGGTTTCGGACCGATATCATTCGCTCGAAGGGAGACACTGACCGAGCGTTATTTAAAAAGTTAATGCCCTTTAATATTACATTATTCTTCGACATAATCTCTGAATCCTGAGCTTTTAATACTTTAGGATCTTTGCGAATTAACATTTGATGATAATATCATAACGTAGGAAGAAGAGACCGACCGAAATAAAAAGTATTCGTTTCCCCGGGAATTGCAAAAGTAAAAGTTACAATATATACGCTGGGCGTTATATCGATTAAAAATGTAAATATAATTAATATTAAATAATAACTGAAAGAAAGATAATTAGGTGGAATAAATTTTCTTTTAAAAGGAGCCTCTAATTGGTTCCGTTCTATAGTCTTCCCTTCTATTGCCTTTGTGCTCTCCAATTAAGCTCAGAATATAGCGATCGGCTTCAATTTAATATTTTTCTTGTAAAGAAAGAAAAGTTATAAAAATAATTTGCGCGGTTATTTTATCGCGCAATCTTTCTATAAACGACAGAAGATTATATCACATTGAAAGATGTACTTTATATTTCTATAAAAGATTTGTTATTTCACGTCAGTTTTATCAACAATTCAGATAATTGTTTGTATCAACTAGTAGAGCAAGTTCAATATAACATTACTTTGAGAAAGAATCATGATTACTAATTGTTATTTAGAGATTTTGCGTTAATTGCCGCTTTCTCACTATCGAAGGAAATAAAGGAAATAAAGGTGTAATGTGTGAAATATAAAATTCTCTTATCAACAATTCCAATAATTGTTAATGCTAATCTCGAAGCAGTACCTCTGAGAAAAATGGGTCCCAACACTACTAGCGTAAGGTGAGGTCGCGGCTCGCACCTCGGGAACGAACTAAATTACAAGCATCCGACGTATCGTCTCTCTCGCGCATGCAAAAACTGATTGGCGCGAGGAACGGGCGAGCTTGGCCTGTCGGCTGCCTCGTTACTACGAGGCAACGACTCGTAGCGCAGGATACAGTTGCAAATTGAAACTCGGCCGACAGAAAGAGAGAGAGAGAGAGAGTAAGAGATAAAGAGAGAGAGAGAGCTGGACGGCGACCCTCCCGACGAGCCGAGAGAGGCAGGAAAAAAAAATGCGGAGGGACAATCGTCGGCCCCGGACAGACTCATAACTTATAAATTAGATTCATGTCGTCGGCGGGAAGCGCGCGCCTGTGTGTCGACGTGTCGACGTATAGCCTGGGGTCCGCGCGCGGCCGGGCAAATATATATTATGACGCCGCGGTCTGCATTCTTTGCGAAACGCAATAACACCTCTTCGTTTCTCTTTCTCTCCTCCTCTGTCCTCCCGTGGCCCGTTGTAATACCCGCGCTCCTTCGCCTTCCTTCAGCGAAACCGTGTGTAAGTATGTGGCACGCACCTGCACGCTCGCGCGCGCTTTCGCGCTCCCGCGAGCCGGACGGGCCTTCAGCAATCTCTCCTCGCGTATATAGTAGCTGTAAACGGAGCGAGGGGAGGTATTAATATTGCATTCGGGACCATCTGGCGACACGGCGGGTTATTAAAATGTAAACTTCATTATCATTCCCCGCTGTAATTACATTTTTTTCACCTTCGCCCGCCTTCGCCCGCCTTCTCACGCCCCCGCGTCTTCTCTCACTCTCTCTCTCTCTCTCTCTCGTCCCCCGGCAGGCGTGCGCGTTCTCGCCCAGTAGCGAGATCTCATTTCGATGGAAAAAAGGTGAACGGATGAGAGGAGAATCGTTCCTTCCGGGCGCTCGTCTCATTCGAATTCCGAATTTTCCATTTCGATTTCGAGGTTTTCTTTCGTCCGCTCGCAACTTTTTGCCCGGCTAGTGTTCGCGCGCGCGCGCGCGCGCGCTTGGTCGAACGGGAGGGTGAATTTCTTGAGAGCTTCCGCCTCTCCCTCGAATCTACACTTTCCACATTTGCTTTTGGAGATTCGATGGACTTTTCAAATTATCCCGTCGGCGTAATTCGTCCGATCCGTATTTGTATTGCACGTTGTCGAGAGGTTGCACAATATCACTGATTAAATTGCCGGCGTTAGGTATCTATGCGCATTCAGATTGCCGTTTCACATCCCACGTTTCCCTTCTAATCCACTGCTAAGGGAAGCTGAAAATTTTATGTATTCAAGGTGCAGCAAAAGACGCACGTTTGCTCTTAATTACTAGGAATAGAAATTCTGCATCGATCCTATTGATGGACATTGAAAAACATGGAATTACTTAAGTTGAAGAGATTATTTCAAAGATACCAAGTTTCAAAGATACAGAGAATTTTAATTTCAAATTTAGCCGCACGGAGGTTTTTTAATGTCTAATAAAAAAAATTGGAAAAGTGAGGAAGAATAAATGTTTCACGGTAACGGGGAATCAACTCCAAATTTGCCGAGCGTCTGTAATTAAAAAAAGATGTGCAATATTTGCTATAATCCGGTGTAGAAGTTGGCCCAGAGTTGCCTTTCAAAGTTATTCGCCGAACTCCTCCCTTCGCGGATATGAAGGATAAATAAGTTACCGCTTCGGTCCTGGGATGTTCTCACTTGAGAATACATACGTATGGGCATTAATTATATCTCGCGTAATTACATCATTATGTCACTTTGATTCATTTATTTGTACTTCGTAATTTCAAAAGGTTGAGTGGTGATCTGGGAGCACACTCCGTTGTGTCATTACGCGCGACGGGGTATAGAGACGTCATGCTATAATTAGAATTGCAGTGCTCTTCGCGAGTGATAATTGCGCTTCCGACGGAAATAACGTGCCTTCGCGTAATTTCACGGGCGCAATTTTCCGAGATTAACGTCGATCTGGCACGGGCGCGACGACTAAATATCGTAAGCGGCTCGAGATATCGCTTAATGCCCCAATAACGACGATCGTCCAACTAAATACGCCATCCATCTCCCTCCATTGGGACCATTACTCAAACCCTTATTAATATTCCAATTTCCACATACACACGCGATTCCTCATTACTCGTTAGGCGTACATCTCGCGCGTTTATCCCGTTACGCAATCGCGAAGTATCCGTGGCACGACGACGGGCGCTGACTGATGATCCTCGCGACCCCGATCGACAAATGAAATCGGCAAGCGAAATACGGTTTACCTCGTAACAATCACACGGGTGGCACGGCAATCGCGGATGGATAATTGCGCGCAAATTGCCTTTTACGATCTCTCGCACCGATCCGTCGCGCGATAATCGGCCGTGGCGACGGCGACGGCGGCGGCGGCGGCGGCCGTAATAAAACGACGATTTTAATGCCGGTCGATAAATCGCGAATCGTAATTGATAGCGGACGGGTTTATAGTACCTGGCGACAATGCTTACGGAAAGCGGTCGGTCGAAAGGGCCCTCCGCGTACGGGATGGCACATTCGGGCCGCACGCAGGAAGTCTGCATTGATGCAAGGACGCGGAAACACAAGGACGTGGGTTTCAGGACTGTTCCGCGAGCGATAACAATAGCCGGCTGTACGCCGCCGTCTGCAACAATGCCTCTGCCTCAACGGAGCCACTTCGGTTAATTAATTGCCCGGCTCTCTTTGTTGACGAGCGTGCGCGGGCCGCGGATCCCCATATTCGGCTTTCTGCCTGAATTAATTAATGGCGATCCGCCGCGGTGCGGCGCGCGAAAAATCTCTAATTTCGACGAGCAGAGAGGCGCGCGCGCGCGCGCGCGCAGCCGGAACGAAATAAAAGGCGCGTCGAACCAAAATGATTAAATTCAAAATATCATATAAAATATATATACGCCTCTGTAATCGAACGTCCTTGCGTTTTAAATACCGAGATTTTTCGAAAGAGTGCCCAGCATAAATTCTTGAAATACGCTGAGCAATAAACGATTTGTGCAACGATATAATTGCGACGCTTGCGGGTCCCGCGCTGGACCGCGCTCGCGAGTGGAAAGTTAAAATATGTAATGCGTTTGTTTGTCTTTCGCGGCGATGCGTAACTGCGTTCACCGAATTGCGTTATTACCGCATCGCGATGATACGAGCGAAACTTGTGAGCAAAAAATGGCCATTACGAGCAACGATATATAATGCTCGGTGATGCGTCTCGTTTCTGCAGGAAAAACCTGGAATAATAACACTTAAATGTGCAATTCATCGAAAAGTTCGCCGCGTCCGGAAAGTACAATTTTCCCCGCGCGACCAATCCACGCACACACGTTACTCTCCGGACGTGTCCATTTTCCACGAAGGCGATTCCAAACGGTGCGTTCACTCGGCAAATACTCATCGCCGGGCATGGAGACAAGCGTCGCGCATCACGCGGACAGACGTAACGTACGCCGACGTGACAAGGTATAATTGTATGCGACAATGCAGTTAAGCGCGTCCGTTGAATACCGTGCATTTTGGATTTGTTGAATATTTGATGAGCGAAACGAACGCACCGTTGTCTGGCACCGGCTTTTAGTCGTGTCGTAATACCCGAGCAACGTCTGCCCAGACTTTATAAACAACGCTCGTCCACTCCTTCAAATTGCATGGCGGAAAGTGCATCCCTCGAGCGAGCAAGAATATGGAAACTCAGTTTCGTAACTGCCTCGGGGTTAACTTCGAACATGCTCTTATCCTCGTAGAGAACTCGGATACGGTTAAAATCAAATTGCGTGAGAAATGGTACTGTTTATTGCATTGGGTGTAGCACAAACATTTTCCTCCCAGTTACATCGGTGGATATCGCGAAACCGATACGTGTCGGATAGCAGCCGTGCATCAATCTCATTTAAAACGTTAACGTTTCCACGACGGATAAGAATACATGTACATCACGTGCATGTATATATGAGCGATTGTAATTCGCTGCAGAAATCGTTTACGTTGATGTAATGCTTTGCACGTTAGTTTTTTCACGTTATATACTGCGTTAAATGCCTGGGGCATGCACATGTGCTAACAGAAAAATTTTACAGAGAATACACACATATTCCTGAAATTTATATCATATTACAGAATTTTTTTTGGGACATGTGTAATCCAGTAACGTATTTCCGATAAATGGCTTTTTAATAAAGTTATTGCAAAAGAATTAAAATATTACAAGAAAACAAGTATAGATTATACGTCTACCAATATTTTCATTTCTAAAAATTATACATGTCATATATTCATACAATTGCCATAAAACAAATACGGAATCGTTGATGAAAGATGAATCCATTTATTTCATATTTGAGCAAATAGAGTATGGTATATGGCGATGGATGACAGCTTTAATATTTTATGCGATACGATAAAAGGGGAAGAATAAAGTATAAGATATGTTAGAGGCAGCCCATGAAAATGAATAAAAATCCATGAAACATCAACCAAATTGTAGAATAAGCCAAATGTATCGATATTCTTTCCGTTCTCCGCGCATTCCCAGATTTGGCTCGGGTTCCAGTTGCGTGTTCGCGATTGGACAATAAATAATTTCACACCGTTCGTATTGTATACAATAAATAATAGTGTGTATAGTAGCACGTCGAAATCCGCGCCTGTGGCAGAAACGAGCGTATCTAAAAAATATAAAGTTCGCGCCATTAATAATCTGAGAACTGAATGTATTGTATAGTCGATTTATGGATTCTACTGTAATAAATATTGGTAAAAAAATGTATTCCGCGTAACCAAGCGTTTGCTGTAATGATTATACTTGATTGATATTATAATAATTGATTAGATAATATTGCTTTCGATTGCCATTTTCAGTTCTTGCCTATTTATCATCGAATATTATTACGAAAATAATGTTTCTTTTGTATATATTTGAACTCGTCTTATTTTTTAATTGAAAATTCCTAAAAATTAAATTCCTAAAATAATATAAAAGTATTTAAAAATTTATAATTTATAAAAGTATATAATAAAAAAATTAATGATTATCATTCAGAAATATTTTTAAATATTATGATTATAGTTTGTATATGAAAAGAATAATTTATCCAAAATCTATAAGCAAAATATTTATAGTAACGAATAGATTAATTTTATATGATTCATCTGAATGTTTGACGGTGAAGAATGTCTGTCAAAATAGCAAGTCAATGTGTTATGGTCAATATAATATAGGTATTTTCAGGATGACTAATGATTATTTTTGTGCCTCTTTTATAACACAACTGGCGAGTTATGAGAATGCTTTAGTGAAATCAAAAAAGTTGGTACTGTGACCGATATATGAACGCAATCAACGTGAATGGATGTCGTGCCGCAACAAAGATCGCATTCACGGAATTAGAAAAGGCTTCTTCTGCATGCCAAATGATATACAGAAGTCTGAAGAAAGATATGTGATGCTATTTTGCTTTAATTATGTATCTTGTTGCACTATCTAAGACTACAATACACCGATCGGAGCATCGAAACGCGAAAGATCGTTCTTCCTCTTTTCTCGCAGAATAATTACGAGCCACTTAATGATTACAAAACAGACTGTATGCTAATTGGTTTCATTGATCGCATTCATGAGATACAGTAGGATAACATCTTAGAAGTTACGAGACTAGCTAAAATCAACAGATCCCCAGAAATGTTGATCTTTTATTTACTGTAATAATTAACAGTATTTGTCTTAGCAAAATTTATTATAAGTAAAAGATAAAAAGGATGAAATATATTATTGTGATAGATATGAAATAAATTATCGTCATATATTTTTTAGAATTCTTTTAATGTTAGTATTAATTTCTAATATAACTGATAAAGAAAGATGTTTCATATTTATTTTATTTTGAAAATATAGATATAAAAGATATGATTTTATCTGTCTTAATTAAATTTAATTTTAATTTAATATTATTATATATGTATATGTTTTTGATATATTTCTAATATATTATCCTTCCGAGATATTATATACAAGGAATCGAATCTCTTTTAATCTTATCTTTCGAAGATCAAAATTCTAATTAAATAATCAAAGTATTTCAACAATTAAGTGTATAAGTCTCAGAATTAATTTGCACGATAGAATTATAAATTATAAATGCGTCGCCAGAAAAGATATTTATCTTTTATCACAAAGAAATACGCGCAAATTGATTAATTAAAATTAATCAGCTAAATCATACAAACATAAAAGAATCTTATATTAAAGTAAACCTTATCTATCGTTATTAACAATACCAAAATCTTATATATTACTCTGAAATAACGTTGATTATAACGTAGCGTCGTCGTGAATCCGGCGATAATCGTCATCGGCGCGCAATTAACGCGTTATCGGACGTTGATTTGCCGAACAGAGAAACACGGTTCCCCGAACGAGCAGGCTCTCGCGTATCTGTATCGTGAATGGCAGAGAACAACAATGACTACATTCATCGTATCAAACGCGCAGTCAGTACCCGTTCCCCTGTTGCTTGCCGCGAGCATTTGGTAGAGAGTGATTCTGACACTCGCGTTCGGAGAGCTGTTGAAAATCGTCAACCGTTCATTGAGCCCTCCCAGTTCTTTTAACGTGCCGACTCATCCACAGGGTTACGAACGGGTCCTTTCTCGAACTTTTTAAAATCACACATGAGATGAAACGAGCATTTAAGCCATCATATTTCTCAGGGATAACAATGTTTATAGAAATAATAATTACTGAGGTATTGTTTCTGTGTTCTTCTTTCTATTTATTTACAAGAAATCTGTATTTCCATAAATTTTTCAAGGAAATATTTGAAAGAACGGCTAGAATTTCTTACACATATACAATATTGAAATAAAATATAATAAGAAGGTAGAATTAAAGAAATGATATCTGTGTATTATAATTTAATTTAACAAAATTAAATTATAATAGAATACTTATAACTTAATATATTATTTTGATAAATTCAATATTTATTTTAAGATTGAAATGTTTACAATGAGAAGGGAAAATTACAAATTAATGGGATACATTTAATTTCGACTTTATACATCATTTGCGCGTGCGGTGCGAAAGTGTTATATATCGGGCTTATCTCTCAATTCCTTTTCATAAACGATTTGTCGTGATTTAAATGCGACGATTAGAAGTCGGTGCGAATCAGCATTAGGATGATGCCGTGCATTTAAATTTAAATTTATGGCCCTTACGGCGGTGCGGAATAAATTATGGCAGCCATGCCGAGCGAAAAGTATAATATTTTTTCAGCTCATTCTATTACCTCGCGTTGTGGCGAGCGTCGTTCCGCATAACGAGAATACATAAATTACAGTATACAAATACGTATATTAAAAACCATTTGTCAGATGCCTATTTCACCAATTATAATACCACGCGTGACTGTTGCATAAATAATATCGATTATATATTCCACGATGCGTATCGATCGTCGCAACGGTGCTATTTAATCATACGACGATCTTTTTTTTTTTTTTTTGAAAGTTCATTGGTATTTTAAAAGGGAGACAGTGTCCATACGTTTCGCTGCGAAAATTTGTTTACATTAGCTAAAGACATTGTTATCCGTAGAAGGGCGTTCCTTTCCAACGTGATTATCCGAACTGGTTTCATTGTCGGCGACAATAACGTTCACTGGAGCGTGCAGCCGCTATAAATACGAATGGGCTTACGCAGGACATGCAAGTGCAGAAATCACGAACGATCGATCGCGTTCTATCAAGCGTACGATCTAAATCCTAATTGCGGCTTGCGCAATAATTAGCAGTGTCGGTAGTTAGTTAAACTCATTGGACGTTTTCGCGCAACAGCGAGACGACGATAAATCGTTTAAAGGCGAGCTAATATAATGCAAGTTCATTCCCCGACGCGTTTTCATGTAATAATCTCGTGAAAGCTGAAACTTTGTCATTCTATTCGAAAATCTGGATTTATTTTTAATCTGTATTTCCGAATAATGTACATATATAATGTTTCACAATTCTTAAAATTTAAAAATCCACTGAATTCAGCAACGATTCCTTTTATTTATTCAGTGTTAATTTTATTTTAAAATAATATTATTCAATAGACTGCCCTTTTCCTTTTTATACAATGTACGAGCGTATACGAGATGAGTGCACATGCACAACGTGAATAACTCCATATTCGCAAAAAAGTTTTTACAATCAACTGAATAGCGATACTTATATAACCGCAAGTTTAGTTTAGAATTTTTACGCAAGTTTGTGCTTTGTTTTAAAATGTTCGTGCGAGAGTAATTGCGCTGCAAAGTTTTGTAGCCTTCATTTTTTTTCACCGTCGTTACTTCTATATGTAAGTTTGCAGTAACTAATTCTTATTATAGCGCGATTAATACGTTATCAAACATTGATTTGCCGAATAGAGAATATTTATTATTATTATTATTATTTATATAGCATTTGTAACAATATTTATTTAATATTTATCATATTATTAATACAACTAATTCTGTCAATATTATATAAATAAACTACAACTATGTATATATATAATGAAATATTCTAACACGTTTCAATGGTATAATATTAAATACTAAAATATGTATTTTGGGACATAACAGTCATATCCTAATGACAATTTTTTGATCAATTTGGAATAAATTTTTAAAAATTTTATTAAAATCCTCAAAGTACAAATAAATAATAAGCAATTAAATATGAGTAGTTTTTCGCGAACTAAAACGTAAAAGTCTTGTACTTCTTGAGTAATTTTCTTCATGTAATTTCAAGTAGACGAGATCATAGCACAAATATTTAATTTAAAAGTCGCTGAGAAGACATTCTTATCTTGAAAATTAGTAAGTTGCAATAATAACATTATTATATGAAACTAAGCACTAAGAAAGAGTCAACTAAAATTGACTTAAATTATTGGTTTTGTATTATCGGCCTGCGCACTTCATGAATATTATCATTCGTATCTTATCCGCTTGAAAATAATATGTAAACTGTCTTACGTCACTTTAATCATCATGACGCCCCTATCGCCAGACCTTGCCGTCAAAATCGCCGTCAGAGCTCTTAATCGACCGACAAAAAAGTAGCTTGCAGAGCTGACGAGGGAACACTAATACGAACCATCCACGACCGACGGTTTCGTCGGTTATCGACGTTATATTTTTCGCCGCGTCGTTAACCTTCAAGGTCAGGGACTCGCAAACTTTTAACTTCGATAGTGGGCGACTACGTACGTGTCTTATAACGTTTTGTCACGGAACGAGATAATAGCGTATGGCGTGAAGAGAATGGACGAGGCAGTATCGAGCACATATCCAATGAAGCAGGGGGCTCTCAGTTGAAATTTCGAGGAGGTTGATATAACTGTTAATAGTTAACAATTGTCAGTTTATTGTGATCAATTCGGGTCGATTTTTCAATAATGGCTTAAACTACAGTTTAATAAAATGTTCCCTGATCCATGATTTTGTTAATACTATTCGTTCTTCCATTGTCCGTATATTGAAAAACAATCAAATGTGTCTGAAGTTTAAACTTGAATCTGAATTTAAACTGTTATTGAAAAACCGATCCTTCGTAAATTATCTTTATTGTATTTTTTAGTCGTGTCAATCGCTTTAGCCGTTTTTTTAAGTGTAATCAATATTAATTTTCTGCGAGATTGAAATGTGATACCAATTCTGTAAAGCATTTTTATTTTTTTTTATTTATACTCCTCGTAGGAAAAAGAAATATATATTTTATATCTCTCTTGATGTTCTTACACATGTAAGAGAGAGAAATGATTTTAAATAATTGTATAAAAATTTAATTTTAAATAATTACACAACAGTACAGTTTCACACAATAGCTTATAAGACTGCTTTCACACAATGACGTATTTCCGTATATGAGCCGATCATAAAAAAATTTGTTAATGTTAACCCTTTCGGCCTTGATACAGTAAAACATTCTCGATTAAAATAGAGCATCTTAAAAAAAATCGCAACTCAGAATGGCTCAATTTTAGATTGATTTATCTGGATTCTCGTATATTCTTCTATAAATCCCTGTGAAGCTAGCCCCTCAATATCAAAAATATGAAAAATTTATTAGAGTTCTGGAAACCCCTTTAATGTCGATTTCTACCAATGCAGATTAACTTTAAAATCTCGGTTTAATTTACTTTCTACCTTTTTCTGGTCCTACGAATCAGAAAAAGATGAAAAGTAAGTTAAATTGAGATTAAAGTTAATCTGTAATGGTAAAAATGGACATAAGAGTTCTAGAGTTCTTTATCTGTTTCAGAAATAGTTTTGTCGTTTAAAGCAACGAAAATAGCGTTTGAAGATACGAGGGGAGGGGGAGACTTCACATTTCAGCAACTTTAAGGTGTCATAACTTTTTTGTTATCAATTTTTAGCGCTTCGGTTATTAAGAAAAATCGTTAGAACTCTTCGGGAGGCTATCGGAATTCTGATAAATTTTTCAAATTTTCGATGCTGAGGTGCCAGCTTCACAGAGATCTTCTACAGTCCTATTATTTGCCCTGCTTTAAGTAAGGTGATTTCTCTTGCATATCTGTGTACAGGTTGTTTTGATATGTGATAATTGTGTAAAAAATCGACAATAATATTGTAATATTATCCAAACGAGAAAACGAAGACCTTATGAAGCTCGGGGTTTAAAGCTCTCCGCTGCAAAACAGATTTTTAGACGCTTCCGGCTACTGCATGACGAATACGAAGATTGACTTAATGAAAGCGGAATAGCGTTCATTCTGATAATCGGCGGGGTAAAGTTCATTTCCGTATATCGCGGCGTTGAACATTCGCTTTGTCGGGACCAAGTCCGATCGGAGTCCGTGAGAGAGATGCATGCAAACACACGGGGTATCCGTACTCTTGGCAGGGTGGGCTGTGGGTGGCGACGGGTCGGAACGAGGTGCTCGGGATGCGAGCAAAAAAGAAGGTTATTTGCTGCATGCCGCCCGGTGCAACTCGACCTCCGCGATATTAAACCCGCCTGTGATTTACAAACGTGAAATTTGATTCGCCCCCCCCTCCCCCTGCGAGGGGAAACAACGGCCGATAATCAATTTCTTTTAGCGACGAAAGATACGGCGTTTCGTTACGAGTTGTTGACGCGCACGTGTAACAGTGACAGCTATACGTGAAACAATATGCGATGGATCTAACAGGGAGGCCTCGCACCATCTTGCGCTCAAGCAGTCGAGTTGCGTAGCGCTTTCAGCTTAGCTACGCTTCATGAATGTTCAGCTCGATTTAACCCTTAATTGGTTTGATTAGTGGAGGTTTAGCAAACCTCGAAGAGCAAACAAACGCGTGTAACGTCATTAGGCAGGACGCATACGCGTGACATGTAGCAAGTCTCTGTGGCGAAATTCGGGCTTTATAACTTGAATACACATGTTATACATGTAAGCCGTAGATAATATATTATTCTGCAGGATTTCTGAAAATATCTTTATTTTAACTATCTCTTTGCCAGGTTTGAGATCAATTTTTCTTACGAATATTTAATTGTGCGTTGCATTAATTAATCATTCAAATATTTTGATAATTGGGAAATTGAAATTTTTATAAACCAAACATCGCTCCATTTTAATAGAAAAAAAAAGAAACAAGTTTAATTTAATTTTGAAACTTGACTTTCTCATATTTTTTAATATTCAGATGTTTAAGATTCAAAAACTAGTATCGACTTCAATATCATTAATCTTCTTTGAGTTGTAGAACTTAGGCACTGGTGAGTCAAAATAATTAAATCTTAATCAATCAGATGTTTATGTATCCCGGAAAGAATATTAATATTTGGCTTTAATGTGCTGTGGATACGTGGCCACGAATATTTCCATAATATCACAGTCATGATTGAGAGGCGAATTAAAATTGAACGTATCGAATGTAATATTAATTAACAACAGCGTTGCGTTGCAAAGGTAGTGCGCGCGAGAGGCGTATCATAAATATGGTTTCGCTCTATTAATTACGCTTTGCACTTTTAATTAAATTTCTACGTTGCAGTAGCACGCCAAGGAGACACGGCATAAATTAGCACGACTTGCGCGCACCCGTTGCTCGAGATGTGTTAATAGAAACGTGCTAAAGGATATAAAATGACGCGTTCGAGAGGTAACTCGTTTCTCCGGAGACGGAGGGCGGGCGAGACGCTAGGTGTGCGAGAGAGTGCATTTGTTAAAATCTGACACGTCGTCGGTTTAACGCTCGCAGTATCGGGTTTAATTCGCGGGCTCTTAAAATATTAGCGCAACAGGTATCGGTCGAACGGACACGAGTGCGGTCGATTATCGTTTCGTACAGATAGACGAGCGTGCGCATAGCCCTCGGATCATTACGTGTTGTTGCCCGACAAGACAGGGGATCGCTTTGTTCCCCGAGTGCTAAGTCCTTAGCACCGCCGCTCGTCTCCGTCGCTATAACTCTTCCGTTACCGGACCGCGGTTATCAGTCTCGCATATTTTATGGAAGCGTTAACAGTTGTCTCAAACAAGGTGCTATAATTGGATGCTGTTATTTTACCGTGGCGGCGGTGCGCGCCGTTGTAAATTGCTCCTGACAGGATGCGAGCTCCGCTGAGATAGATTCTCTTACGCGAGCGGCAGTTGCTTCGGATACGATTCAAAATACTATTGTTGCACAGTTGATTCTATAGAAATTGAAATTCAGGGAACACGAACGTTGGTACAATAACATTATTCATAATGGAGGATACAATCGAATGCAATGGTAAAAAAAAATCAAATCCAGCGTATTTCAGCCATGCTTTGTCCTGTGAAGGTAGTAACGTGAGATTTTTTATTTTTGTAATAAGCTGAGAGGAAATACTCTGATCATAATAATAGGATTAATATCAGCTTTATTTCTGCAAACATTTGATTTCCTGTAAAGTACTATTTTTTTTTAATTCAGAGTAAAACGAATTTTCTAAAAATTCAAAATTACATCGTTTGGATTTCAAAAAAACAAGGTAATATGGGAACAGGGGAAAAGGTTTGAAAAAAATACTTTTATGAAGATTTTTCCAATACATGTAATATAAGAAATGTTACGAGTTGCAAAAATGATAATACTTTTTTATTATCGCTGGAAATAATTTTTTTTTTCATGTAATCATCTGTATATTTTTGAACCGTATAATTGATTCATGAAATGAAATTACACAAAGTGAAATAAATTCAAAAATATAGAACTTAATAAATTTTAGAATCTGTTAATTGTTTTCATCTTAAGCTAAAAAAATTATAAATATCAAAAATATATAGCAAATATGAGTTTGCATATTACCACTTTCGCTATGTTTGTATTGAAAATATCCTGGGAACACATACAAGAAAATATTCTATTTTAAATACTGAACATTGCGTTTTTCGTTTAGTAAAGATTCTAAGTTAGTCAAATTATTAAGAAAAACGAGTTTTCTTCATAAAAGTTTTGTAATGGACAAAAAATAATCATATCCGTTCTTTTCACACTTTTTTGTCTAGCTGACCTGGGAATACCACGGTAGCTAACAAAACATTAAGTATTTGTGGCGAGTTTACCGCTAGGTATATAGATTTTGTGTATCGAATATTCTACGGTTATTCCAACATTACCACCATCCCTTCTAGAACGTAACACCTTCCGTTCTAAAATTAATAATTGAGTGTAAATCTACAGTTAAATACCGCTGCCCGGAGTTTTTTCCCTTTATTAAGAAAGAATTTACGTTCCTCTGTTCTGTTTTCTTTCAAACGTGTTTACCGGTTCTCAGTTACATTTTGTATTTACATTGAAAAGGCTTCGTCACAAGAATTTATGTAGTGTACCTGCGACTGCGGGCGTAGGTACGCTCGAATGAATTATTGCTGCGAGATCGGGAGAGAAAAAAAAGGACGGTGACAAAGGGAAACCTAGTTAAAGTTCCAAGGGCCCCGGTTCCACCTAAGGGAACACCTTCGTAGGAACTCTTTACGCTCTTTACGCCACGGCAGTAAAGATAAGTCGAAAGGGATCTCTAGAGATGACGTACGCCCGAGAAATGCAACGAGAATTAAGATTTACAGCCAGTCGTATAACCATTGTAGCTCGGGCATCGCCGTCGCGCTCAAAATATGTACGTAACTAGGGTCGGGACGACTTCGAGGTGGGCGCCTCTTTTTCCGACTTGCGACTAAACATAATATACCTTGTTGGCTCTTACGCGGTTATAAATATTTATTGAGGAGTTACGTAGCGCGCGCGCGAGCGTCTCGAGTGTGTTTTATTTACTCTGTGTACTCGATGCGTTGCAGGCGTGTCTCGATTTACGGCTGTGCGCTATAAATAAGCCGGTCACTTGGCTGTCCATTTTAATTTCTACGCGAATTCCGACGTAATGAGGCCCCCGCGTCGGTCCGTCGCGCCCCGTCCGAGCAGCGTCGTCGCGCGGAAACGGCGGCGCGGCGGCCCCGCGAGCCCGCGTGTACTTAATTAAACTCTCGTTCCGTCACGCGGGACATTCTACGCCAATCGTAATCATAACGACGGCTGTAAAAATTCCACCTCGCCGGCGGCAGCATTTCGGATCGCGGATTTCACGATCGGGGCGAAATCCGTATGGGATGTTATATACGTCCGTGGGATATCGTTACGACGTACCGGCGACAATATAGGTAACAAGTTACGATTCGCCTTCTTAAAAATCGGGTGTCCCCGCGGAGGCATCGACGCCGCAAGGGCAGAAAAGGAAATAATTTCCCGAGGTTGTGCGATGGTGTGGTAGGTAGGTAGGTAGGTAGGTAGGCAGAGGCATCATAACGTTCGGTAGGCCCTTAAAACAGCGCTTATTGATTTATTTTACGAGGATCGTAAACTCGATCGGTCCTCTCGCTCCCCGATGGCCGCTCGCTCGTCGATGAACTCGCTCGCGTTCCGTTCGTCACCGCTCGCGATCGCTCGGCGGCTCGGAAATAAAAGAGAGAGATAGAGAGAGAGAGAAAGGGGAGGAATAAAAAAAAGAACAGTAGCGCGGAAGACGGGGGAGTAGATGGGGAGTGAAGTGGCGCGCGGGAGAGAAAGGAAAAGGAACTCTCCCGTTCGAAAAAGAGTGCGCCTGCTCTCTCTCCACGACAGGTCCGGGAGATATATTGTCGCGCGTATATTTACGAGGAGCGGGAGTTATAAATCACGGGTTCGTCTGCTTACGCGAGTCCGGCCCGGGACGGACACGGACGTGTACGTACACACCGGCGCGCGGGGCCGGAACGTATATACGTATATGTAACGTCGACGGTGCCCGGCTGCGCGAGGCGCGCGCGCGCGCGCTCGCCCGCGCGGGTACACACGTACCGTTAGCGCTCGGCCCGACGTCGGCGTAATGGTTTTTCGATAATTGTGTAACTGTTTCACATCGCTGCCCGGTGAAACACGGCGCCGTAAACGCTTTAGAGTCTTTAACGACCGGGGGTCCGCGGCCCGCGGCCCGCGACCGCCGAGCCGCGCGAGCCCCTTCTTTATTCTCTCCGTTGCCCCGACGGCCTCTAAAGCTCACGAGGATTTCCCCGTTTCTCCATCCATTGTGATGCGACGCGTGCGCAGAATAAGAGACTTCGCGGCACGCTCTTTCTCTCTGTCTCTCTCTCTCTCTCTCTGTCTTTCTCTCGGCGCGGCGAAGCCGCCGCTTCGTGACGTCTTCTTCACATCAGCAGCCGCGTGCGGGAGGAACGCGTCTTGAAATTAGCGCCTTCGGCGGGCGAGAGTCACGTAGAGATTCACGTACAGATAAATGTGGAGATACGCGTAAAGATACGACCGCGATTATGGCTCAAAGTTTCGTTCGCTAACGATCGAATATGCGCTCTGCTAATGCGAGTTTCCACAGTTTCGCGTTTATGCAATTTACGTAATCGATTTATTCGCGTAGACGCAATGCGAATCTCATATTCGTAATCATTTGTGTTCATTCGATATCGCTAAACGATATACATTAAATACGCTCGCTGAGAGAAGAATCGCGATCCTGATATTAAATGCATTTTCCGCAAAGTTAATCGAACAAATGTATTAATTTAACAGGTACGTACGTAGCGCGATGAAAAGCATATCGTTTTTACGTAGCGCGTATACCAACGTAAAATTAAATTACTTTGTTAGCGCAACAAAAAAGTTTTTATGGCAAAATTCACACCGATTGAATAGTTCAATTTTATTATTAGATAGCATATACATATTTCTCTCTCTCCCTCTCTCTTTTTCTCTCTCTCTTGCTCTTTTTCTCTTAAGCCTAATTGCCGAAAGGGTCTAACGCGACTACGCGAAATATATGAGAGGATGGTTAAAGGATGCCGCAAACAAATTAATTTAATTGAATGGGCGATGCTTTGGTATCGGGAGCGGAGAGCGTGTAGCGGAATATATTCATGTGAAAGAATCATTTGGCAAGCGGAACGAGGTTCTTTGAAGGTGACTGTAGCCCGTCGAGATCAAAAGACACGACGGACGACGGTCAGAAGTACATGTTTTATCTCTACGTTGTACCATCTTAACTTCTCCGCATTCTCAAGAAGCGCGCGCGGCACTTTACGACTCCCATGGACACTAGACGGTTCAAGGACTTGCCCGACCAGACAGAGAAGTGTCCTACATGCTGACTCTGGTTTTTCCAAAAACCTCTTGTAAGATTCTGCGATTTTTCTCACCCTCTTCCGTGGTCGTTTTGGTTAGCCAGATGCTGCGCCGTCTAAAGCAAGACGAAAAGTTATTGAATCGGTGGATTACATCAAGTTTCTTTTGTGCGTTTAACCCTTTCAGTCTTTTCAAAGACCTGCCCTCTCCATGTCTGTAAAAATACCCCGAGGAACATTTTTCAGAATCAAAAACTGAAGTTTAAAACAATGCATTCCGTTTATTTTATGATGAAAAGATAATTTTTCCAATACAATTTTACTTAATGAAAACTTAAAGCAGGTTAATTAGATTAGCTTTATTAAATTTTTTCAATACTCTAGCTAAATCGATACGAATCAAGAAGCAGCTACTTTATGCGAGCCAATGTCGAGTTATTTTTACTGAAAAGATTTTAGCCGGAGCTTTATATTTTCTTTACATTTACTTTTTCAATAGTTATCATGCTTCCTCTGAAAACAAATATACTGTCTCTTGATAAAAATATGTACATTAATAGCTGAAGGTAAAGATGTAACTATAGGAATCAAATGTCGATTCGAAGCATATCGGCGAAAACTCGATCACTTCTCAAACATCTTGGCAACAATCCGTCTACGCTACGCATAGTAATATCGCTGTCTCAACTTTTAGTTTCTGACGTGATCCCATGCGAATTCAGCACACGGATTTCCATTTCTCCTCCCTTGTAGCGCTCGTGGTGCGTGATAGGAATAAGGAACATTGACATTGGTTATTGCCGCAAATAGCGCTGCTGCCTGATTGATCGAGAATCAAACGGCCAATTTGCTACTTTTACCTTTCCTCGACACCACCCGTAACTTTTCCCGGAAGGGGTGGTTCGTTTCATCATCGCAGTACGGCGGAAACCTCCGGCACTACGAAGACGGAAAGTTCAGGAAAGTATCTCGGTTAAATATTCGTCACGCGAGTAAGTCGTTGACAGGTATTTATGTGTTTTTCCGCCGTAAGGAAGCAATCGCGTCCATGCAAGGAATTTATTTTCAACCCCTTTCTTTGTGTGCCATCAATCTCTTCAGAAAAAAAACACGATTTTTTTTAATCATAATAAAAAAGCACAAGTTAATTCTAACTTGTTTATCAGGTTAACAATATACAAATTTAAAGATATTGTATAGAAATGTAACTATAATATTGTATAGAAATGTAACTATAATATTTTTGTACAGGAAGAGAACAGTGTTTATTTAAAAAAAAAATTGTCAAATGTACATGAATATATGCATGTTTTTCCTGAAGAGATCGTGAACTGTTTTTGCATTCTTATTCCCATTCTCCATTTCATCGTGGGTATTCTGGGTAACAACAATAAGAAGTACTCCGTCAATTATAATCGCAAGTAGCGTCTATCTTCCCAAGGATCGATAACGGGGTGAACGTGCGGATTATCGAGTTGATTGGACCTCGTTGTCGCTGAGAAAGAACGCAGTCCCGCGACGAGCCAATTCATTGTTTCTGTCTGCATCAATTTTTATTAATGAACGTCCCGTCTTTAGACTCCTGAAAACACTTCGCGTCAATGAACGCCGTCGTCGTCCGTAATAAAGCAATGTTTCTCCCGGCGACGTAATCCGGTAAAGTAACGTCTTGCGTACGCGACTCTTTCTGTATCAGCTAAGCAATAATGTACGTCATACGCTTCATAAATTTGAAATTTCCACGGTAGGGGTATGTACCGTTTAATCCGTCGTGTACACTCGCGAGAGACAATATTGCGCGTGCACCGTATACGCTTCTACTTACACGTGGTCTTCTCGTATTTCGCCTCATTTAAAATCGTTAGTGTCGGCCCATAAAACGCGGTATCACATCCCCACGGCACCCTGTATACCCCCTTAATCTCTTTTGTGCCCTTATCAGAGCCGCATACTTAATGCACTTAGAAACCGAGGTCCGTATTCATAACTCGCTGTTAGCGCTGATAATAGCGCCGTGCAGGCCACGTAAAAAGCGTTAGAAGGTCGAGAGCGGTATTTAAAAGTGAATTTCGAGTTTGCGCGATGTAAGAAAATATACCAGACGTATTACCTCGAGCGAAACATGATGTATCGGTTAACGTAGACTCCTTTTCTTTTTTCTCCCGATAGAAAAATATACGCAACGTTTATTGCAACACCAGAGGTAATTCCCCCGTTGGTTATACTTACGGAAATACCTGTGCGGTTAAACCTCTGGGTTTGAACTTAATAAGAAGGTATACATGAAATTGTGAATAACAAAAACGAGAAGGTGATTTTGGCGGTATATTGGAAGAAAAGATTTTAATAAAAACATCTATTATAGTGCCAATAAAAGTGTTGTTACATATAATATGTTGTGAGCTGAAAGATACATAAAATCTTATCTGAAAAAAATTGGAATATATTCACAGTGTGTCTCGATTAAAATTATTAATGCAAGTTTGCGAGATTCCAAAGATGCGAAATTATCGATCTACCGTTAGCGATATAAGTAGTTCAAAATTTAGAATGCGTTTTGGGAAGAATATCTATATATGTTTATGAAAATATTGGTTCAAAAAAATAAAAGATCTTATATGAAAAATGTGATAATAGAGCAAACGAAATATATATATATATATATATATATATAAAATAGAGAGAGAGAGAGAGAGGGGAGGCGATGGTTTTGGTTTCTCCGATACTTTCCATTATCGTTGATGAGAGTATCGTCTCTCGTAAATGGCAACCTGTCCCTAACGCCTCGCGGAAGATCGGAAGGCTGAAGCGAACGGCGAAGTTCGAAGTTGTCGAAGTTTCCGAATTTACTAGCCGCGTGCCTGTCGCGATATTACGTACGGAATTATGTGCGGAGGTAGTGCACGCCCCCGCAAAGCAGCAGGGTCGTGTATCGATCCGCGAACGGTATATCGGACTTTCGGGCGAATACGACATGTCCGAGTGGTTTTCTTTCGCGAAAACTCCCGGCAACTTTAGCGGCCGCCTAATATCTGACGCATGGTCAACCAGAAACTGATAGTCCCCGATATCTCAACGCGGGTACCGAGGACGTACCCGGCGTCGAGTAGTGTTGCGAGAGCGCGAGGGGGTAGGGGAGGGAAAATCGCGTTCCCGCCCCTGTCGTTACCGCATTTTGTACTTAACTGTATCTAGAAGCAAGCGGCCCCGATTCTAAGCTCGTGCGACGAGCCCCGAAGTAGCGGCGGCAGGTAGAGAGCTCGCTTTCGTGTTTCAACGGTGTTCCAGAAAAGGAGGGGGGGGGTAGAAAGGGGAGAAGAGGTTGAAACGCGGAAAGAAGATAAAGTCCACGCTAATCGATTTGTTGCACTTAAGCCGTAGCCCTCGGCCGCATAAATAAGGCGTCTCCCGCGTCCGCCTTTCTCTCACCCTCTCGCCGGCGCGGCGCGCCGCAATATTATCTGGAAGTTACTCCGGTCCTTTTCGTGGTGCGCGCCGCGCCGCCGCCGCCGCCGCCGCCACATGCGTGTACCCCGTAGTGAGGAAAAAGATTGCGGCCCGTAAACGGAACTTCATATCCGACAATATCAATTTCGAAGTTCGCAAACTTCGTCGCTGCATCCCTCCCCGCGTGCGCGGCGCGAGACACCGAGCGCGCGGGCTCGCGAGTCTGCTCCGGCTTAAAACTGATAGCTTCATATCCCGCCGGCGTGCGGATGCGATAAGAGGGCTGGCAAAAGGGTCGCGGCGGTGGTCGCCGCCGCCGCCGCCGCCGCCTTTGAACGTCTCGCACGCTCGATATTAATGCCCGTTTCCACGACTGCGGCGTTACCCGCCGGCGAGATCGCCATAATTTCGCAAAATTGGCCGCCGCGGGACGTTTATAATGCGAAGCGGCACGTAACCCGAGCCACCCCGTGTATCTTCGCGTTACGTAGCCGCCGCGCGATAAAGTTATAATGATTAAAAGGTGACGACTTGATAGCGCGCGCCCTCGGCATAATGTGCCTCGCTTGCCGTGAATAAATTACGGATTCTGCGTAAGCAGTTCCCCACGTACGCTCGCGTATCGTAGTCTTTATTTTGGCCTTCGTCTATTCAGTTGTGATTTTCTCATGGCGCAAATGTGTGTTTCTGCGAACGTGCTATTGGCGAATATTCGCAGATTATTCTACGCGTTGCATGCATAAAGGGTATATTAACGGTCATGCGATATGGTTACGTGAATACAAGGTGCTCCGCAACATTATGCCACGTATTGACGACGATATCGATATCTGATTCCTGAGGTAATCTTTAATTAAAAATCATATTAATATTTCAAATCTGATTAATCTGAATAATTACATACTTAATATTTATTATTACATAAAATGTGAATTACGTAATAACCTTAAATTCATATTATATAATAATTTTTAAATAAGGTTTCAAAGTGAAATAAATAATTGAATAAAATTATAAGTAAATGATTATTATATCATGATACATAGAGTAATATATTGTAAAATGTAAGTAAATATAAAAGAAATAATAGATCTTTCAAAAAAATCGAAATTTTAAATATATTAATGTAAATTTATCGAGTTATATAGTTTCGTAGAAACCATTGTAGAGAAACTATTTATGAAATTTTAAGGGTACAAGTTTATTATAAAAAAAAAGAGAACACGTTTTACGCAACAGATAATAGAGATGTCTCCCGTAAAATGTATTATCAAATTGAAGGATTAAGCTAATTTACAATCTTGCATAATAGCGGTATAAATAATGAAGAGGATAACGGGGAATAATGCAGCTCGTGCATAGTACTGGACGGCGATGTTACTCTTAAACCAGTAAATTGCATTTTACAAGTTTGCGAGTTCGGACGCGTCTCGAATTTAAGGTGAGCCGGGCGATATTCACGGTTCGAGAGCCGAGACAATGGCGCCGGAAATTTAATCTCAAGTTTGTGACTAGCGCGTTAAACGAAATACGTCAAATGTAATTTAATTTGTGAAATGCTTCTGGCCCATAATAACAAATTCGTTTCTGGAACGGAGGAGATACTCGCAATATTAATACAACGTCTATTCTTACGGTAATCCCACATCAATGAAAGCAGTATATAGAGCAATAAATATTCCCGTGACGGACGCATCTATTTATACGAATCTAGTTAAAATTGTAAATTCTACAATTGTACAAATCCAGTTGAATTAATTTTAGAGAAATCGATTAAAAAAAAGTGGCAATTATTTTATACAATTTTTAAAGAAATCATATAATCGTATTTTAACCACAGAATTTGCACAATTTCCTATTCTTTTATATTATTAAGTACAACTTAACTCGAGCAACTTGCATAAAATAGACTTCAAGCATGATTTGTATTGCTCGGGAGTTCATTTCCATAAGTTTTAAATAGAAAAAACTGAGAAAGGATACTAGTATATTTATTCTTGCTTGCAATGCAAAAGTTTCAAAAGATAAATTTATTGTTACTTTCAAATCTATATTAAAAATTATAAAGTGTAGTAAAAAATATAAATAAAGCGCACAAAAAATACTAAAAGTTTAGAATAACATTTTGAAATTTTTGTAATTTTATATGTGTAAAATCCACTCCAGAATTATATTAAATTACACAAATTCATAATTATATTGTAAACTCATATAATTAAATTACAAAATCTATAACTCATATATGTCAAATTACAATTGCAGATTTACATTATTTAGAATTCGCGATTTCAATTATCAGTCAACCTTTTCAATTTTCACTTTTAATCGTCTCGTATCTTTTCTATAAATCTAATCCAATGTATTATATCGCATCGAAATAAGAATATAACTCGGATAAATCCGTATAAAGTGCTTTCCGTTCTTCTTTTGCTTCTGAGAGAAATACGACCTGAAGATATGAAGGAGATAATGATATTAATCGAGCGGAAATACGTTGGCGTATATCGAGCGAAATTACAAAATCGCGTGGGAGCACTCGAAATCCCCCGTGCCGTTGGCGTCTTCCGTCGCGATAAATATTTCAGACCGATGCCTCTCCGTTTCCGTCAGCACGAGCAAAGAGCAGAAATAAAAAGCCGCGCAACATTCTTTCATCTCTTAGACGCGAGTTGAAACGCGCGCGCGCTCCTAACGAAAAAGCGAGTTTTAGGGCGCACTGGTTACATACATTTTTAACGAGACCGGCGCGCAACTCCCTGGCGCGATGCCTCTCCGCCGGAAACTTTCAAGCCGCTCACGTCTCGGAACCGGTTAGATCACACGGCGTGGATCTCGAGGTGGCCTCTTTTCGGCTGCTGCGCCTAAAGTATGCATCGCCATTATCATCGATGCTGCAGTTCAATTTCGGGCGTCCGGCAATCGGGCGGGGGTGAGCATCGGCTTCGGGCCCCCTCCCGCCCCCTCGGGGCGTAAGTAAAGGGTGGCCCGTGTGGTTAGGGTGTGACGAACGGGTGTACGTGTCAGCACTGCAAACCACCCTCATTTAATTTGCTGAGAGCTGCCGTATATCACCCGCCCATTCGCTACCGCTGGGAGCGAGGCGGAAAACTTGCCGTCCCGAGGACGATCTCTTCTCGCCGCCGCGCGGTTTGATCGCAACAGAGACGCCACGCGTGCCTACAATTCGCACGGGGCGAAAATCTGAGGTGGCTTTGTCCCGGCAGCTCGCCGCTCTCCTTCCTCTCTCTCTCTCTCTCTCTCTCTCTCTTTCTCTCCCCCCTCGGAGATCTCCCGCTTGCTCAAAAATTAAATTCCCGCGAGTGAATTTAAAGCTCCGTGGCTCGGCGTAAACTGGGACTGACGGCCGCTCTTTTCAGCACATCACAAAGTTACACGAATGTATAGTTATTTTTGCGAGATTTAACGTAAACAACGGCGCGGAATTGAATTTCCAATCGTTCCGTCTGCTATTTTTATTTCCCCGCACAAGCGAATACGGGAGTTATTATTACTGTTACACACGGTGAAACGACCGAAACTTCTTTCACTCGATAATGAGATATTTCCCGGGATTCTGGAAATAATTTAATTAATTAAATGAGACGATTTGTTCGCGTTTGTTACGTTTTAATATGCTCGAGTTGATCCGCAGGATCAGTATGCGGTTCGCGACTAATACGTAATGAAGCACGGATATTTTGAAAGGTCGATAACGAATACGCCACGAGAGCTCCACTTCGCCTGCCGATTCCCGACCGAGCTCAGTCACCATCGTCCCTGTGTCTAACGAGTAATGCTTGTTCTACGTCTCGCTATCTAAACTATTGGGTCATTAGTCAGCTACGCGAGAAATGTTTCGGCCGGCGGGCAAGTTGGTAGTTGTTAGACAATGATAACGCTGTTGGAACAAGTGATAAGACACGCTCGTGCACTACCCATCTCGCTCGGCTGTGTCGCCTCTAATCTCGCGGTAACGAAGAGGCGCTGGCGTTTTTTTTTTTTCTGCATTCGACAAGGATATAGTTATAGTTCAATAAAATATTGTAATTGGGCCACGCCAGAGTCGGATCAATACTCGCCTCGACACGTTACTGCTCTTTCGCGGTACTTCGCTGAAAAATTGTTATTTACAGAAGCTTTGCAGAGCACGACGCAAACGGTTTTATTGTTTCGCGAGAAAATTAGCGTCACGGAGTTGTAAACACGACTGCAATTAAATCGTCAACAACTATTAATTTTGCACAACCGGCAAATAAAATCGCGGAATTACGTACTCGGACTTAGCGTGTCGTTAAATGTATGCCATTATGAACTATACATTTGCGATCTTTCTATTTGGTGTTATTAACGTGACGCATCGGTAATGATGAAATATCTCCTAAAACCATTCTAGGGGGCTTGCCCTTTCATTTTCGTAACTTGTAGTTTTTTTTACAAAATCTTTCAATGGGCATTTTCCTTTTTCGTTTGTTTAAACGTAATGTTATAAGCTCTCTGTCCAATTTTTATTCGGCAAACAAGAAACGTAAACAGTATAAGCTTTTAGTCGGAGGATATTAAAGCAAATATTACAATATAACAACGAAAAATGAAATTGTGTAGAAAATGTCAGAGTCGCCACACGCAAAACACACAATCACATATGAATTGTAAATCTGTATGATATACATAACTATTTATTAATACATCATGTTATTTCGTATAAAATTGTATTTAAATGAATGTAAAAGCATTAACACCGATAATTTTACGTTTTATTGTTTCGTTTATTAATATAGAAATATGAAAAATTCTCTTGTGCGGGAAAAATGCAACAAAAGTGTAATAACATTTATTTTTTACTTTAAAAACGTAAATATATTATTTATAAAATATTTTCACATCAAAATACATTTTGATTATAATATTTTAACTAAAATGAACTTTGTTCATATGTAAAATGGAGACGCGACATTTACGGTATAAACAGAGGTTTATTTAAAGCGTCAAACATATACGAGATATGGAGGACTTTATGCGACATGATGCGGTTACAGTAGCGACGCGCAGTTGCCTCGTTGCAGCTGCAAAATCAAGCGTGCCGCTTCCCGTAGGCGGAGCGCAGTTATGCTCGCTTGATTTAAGGCGGATTCACACTACCCCGGCGGGAGATGTTAAGATGCTAAGATATGTTAAGATCCTGCTAAGAAAGGACGAGCGGACATTCGCTTTTAACGAACGAGATGCCAACACGACAGTGGAAGGCGGTAAAAAAAAAATTTTGTTAATAAACAAATGAGTTTAGTCCATGTACGCAAGACGAATTTTCCTCGTTCGCTCAAACGGCGTGGATCGGCCTTCACACGTGGCGCGTACGTGCGTGTTAATATTTCGTCGTACTGCGCTTCGAGATTCTATCGCAGCGTCGTCGTTTCGCCATGCCTGTTGTCCCTTAATAAACTAGTTCACGGAGTGTAAGAGCCTTTGTCTACGGATTCCCATGGAATTCTTCAAATACGTCAAGCAGCGTGTTGAACGAGTGTGAGCAATACGCCGCCTCGGATTAAGGTCCTTAATCCGTTTGCGTTGGCCACAGTCGAGCGAAGATAATGTTTGTTAAACCGTCTATTCAATTCTAAAACACACGCACGGAGTGAGTCACCGTGAGCAAACTGCCTGATAATTTTACAAGTTGTTCCATATTCGCGCCGCATATTCCGGACGTTGCTGCATTCTTTGCTTAATCGCATTTCACAGAGACAGTAACGACTTCTTAGTCACTTGCGGCAAAGTGAAAAATGTGTGCGCGCGAAAAATAGAAGTAGACATGCAAGTTACGCGATAGCGTTGAAACCGCGATACCGTTTTAAATAATACATTTAGAAGATTTTGATAGCTCGCCGCTACTGTATTTTTATTTCCAGGTTTTTCATGTTTCTTTCATATTTTTGTGTTTTTGTTCTTTCCCACCGTGTTTGCGTTTGCACTCAACAACAATTCAGAGTATCGCAAAATGTTGCAGTTTCCGAAGGGTTCGTCACGCTGGGCAAAATTTCGGGAAGGTAGCAGGGACCGTACGTGTGTGCGTGCTGTACAGACTAAACAAAACTATCAATAACTTTCGTGCGGAAGAAACGCGAGCTGCATCGAATGTGTGTGTGTGTGCGCGCGCGCGCGCGTTCGCACGAGACAAATCGATGGCAGTTTTATTCGACGTGTTCACTCGAGCGGACTCGGAGTGTAGGTAGGTTGATTAAAGTCGTTAGTACGGAAAATGGGAGGACAGGTTGGGGGGGGGAGAAGAAGCCAGGGCGACCTCTCTCGCCCTTCTCTCTTTCTCTCCTGAGGAGGCAATCGTGTGTTAACTGGATCTAAATTATGTGAATATCAGGACCCTTTCGGTTCTTCCCTCTCGCCTATTCCCCCCGTAAGCAAGCGAGCCTCGGCGGAACCTGAAAGCCTCCGACTATGGTTAATGGCAGAAGTCCTTAAACTCCGCCAGTTAGGTTCGGGTCTGGGAGACGGGGGCGCGCATACGTGGGTAATAACCTGCGCCGTGCAGAAGTCTTAGCCCCGTGCGTTTGGCAGTCCGACGGTGATATCGTTTATTAAATTCTTAAGTACACGCGCGAGCAGGCAAGTTTCTCCCGGGGAAGTAAAGGCCCCTCCTATTAGGTAACATGCACCTTAAAGGCGCGCCCTTGCTGAGCCTTACTGCTCCCATATAGAGGACTTAATCCGAGTCAACGGTGCCTCTCGCTGCAAAATACCCGTGGTATCGATGTAACAACCTGCGCGAGCGCGCGCGCGCCCGCGCTTCTCCCATTATTTTTTTCTCCCCGGCAAGCGCGTTATTAGCAATAAACGAAAAGTTAAAAACTTCATAATTCAGTGGCGCGCCGGGATCATAAAAGGCAGTAAAGTTCGATCGATATACCCCGGGATTTAATCGACGAAATAATCGACTGCTCGCAAAGCGCGCCCGCGCGCGCTCGGTGGAGCTCGACGTGCACCCTGATTAAAGTCTTAGACTCCTGGGAGCCAATTTGGTAAGGATTCACGGTTCGATGCTCCCGACGGCAGGATCGACGGAAAATTAGTTGTACGAATGTTTCCTCCTTCGTAATGCGAACGCGCAGGATTAACCGTTTATCCCTTTCGATGCGCGCGATTTCGGGTAATTTTCGTGTCTGAGTAAACGGAGTAATTTGGGGTAATTTGTGCGACGCGCGTGCGTATTAAAAAAAGGTAACGGGCATAAATTGTCTTGTTTATGAGGGACAACAATGTCAAATTCTTTATCCCACATTATATCACGGAGCTTGCCTATGATCCGTGTCCTTACTGTGCTCAGCGCACCATGAAATTGGTTACTTTCACATCTCTGAGTATAATGTTTAATTAAAGTACTTGAATTATTGGCGTTCCTTCTTAAATACTCATGTGAAGTGTCGTGAAATTTAGCTGTGCGTGAGAAAGATATAATGTTAGTCAAAATTATATTTTAACCGATACAAAATAATTCACGGCTAAAAAAAACTGGAGAGATTACTTTAGAAAATCTCGGTTCTCGGTAATATCGTATTTTTAAAAAGTAAGAGATATAATACCTGTCTCTTTTTTTTAAATATATTAACCGTATATCTCTATCTGAATATCTTGCAGTAAAAATAATGTTATTCCATGATAAAAATGGAACTAAATGAACGAATACTCTACATTTGCATATACAATATAGTAGTTCAGACTTACTGTGTACCATTTTTAGTTTTGAATATGCAAGAATAAATGATTTCTCTTTTTGGAGACATTTTTTATTCAGAAGACTGCCATCATTTATTGTCTTGTGACCATTTACATTTAAGTTTAATTTTTCATTTATGTGTATAAATTTCCACGTATAATATTTCCTTCTTCCTATTTGTATTTATACATTTTCCTCTTCTTTAAAATATAAAGTATCGGTTCCTGCTAATCTCTATCAACTTCATTCAAAGATGATAAGTTATCTATAACTTTATTTAACATTTTTACTTTTTATTTGTTCTATTTTGACAACAGAAATGACATATATTTTTTTTCTTATTTATCCAGCTTCAAACTTGAAAAAATTTTAAAAAGTCATTGTTAAAACGCACTCTGAATTTCGTTGCAGTATATTTTTAAAATTTAAAACCATACTTTAATTATAATAATCGTTAGTTTTCACTAATGGAAGTACATGGAGTATTTCGTGAAATGCTTTACGCGAAAAACGTTCATCTCGTTGTCGCAACAGAGGTACGTTGTCGGTCCGTTATGTCTAACGAGGTAGAAACTTTATTAAAGTCACGCTTTCGACCGTGGCCGGGGCTGCGGAGGAAAAACGCGGAATTAACTGCTCTCACGGCGATGACAAACAGCCTATCGCGCAACGGTGTACGAAAACAAGTCGCTCGAAATCGTGCAACCCGGTGCAATACGACGGTGCGCCGTAGCGCCAGCGTGTGGAGGCGCGAGAGAAAGGCAGTTTATATATACGCGCGGCACCATGTGCACGTTCTCGGAGTAACAATGAAGCAACAGGTTGCCGGGGCCCCCCC
>VBVQ01000981.1:0-42404 GCA_011636635.1 Tetramorium simillimum
GAGGCAGAGAGGGAGGGTGGCGAAAGAGGGTGCAGGGAAGGGACCAGAAGAGTAAGCGAGACAGGGTGGCCAGGGGTGAATGCGCGGTGCGGTATAGCGGTAGGCGGAGCATGCGATTCTTTTACATTCCTTTTACTGTGCGCAATTTCAGCGCAATGCACCAACCGGCCAGATCGGATGGGCTCGTAAGATTGCCGCGCGTATCCTACATAATACAAGTATCAGGAGCACGCTTTTTGCTGTGGATTCTCACGGACGTGCTATTCGCGCGACAGTAGCACGCGTGTTTTTTTTTCCCCGCTCGCATACCGATACATTGCGATGCGACCGGCTGCCGAGAAGGCGAACTGTTGCTCGTTATTCCCGCGTAATCGGAGAAACGGGAAAATTCCGCGCAGGATTTAAAATTCAAATTACTGATATTCGAGCGTAATCCTTTTTACCGCGAGGGGTTTGTTTGGGCCAATTTAATCCCTCGCTACATCCCGAAACCGCCCGTTTTTACGCTGCCTCTTTACCACCCGAAATTATTCGTGGCGTGATATACAGAATGTATACGATATAAAAAGCGAGAATCTGGAGCACAGCTTTATGCTCCTGAGTGAAAAATTCTAATCAATATTTCTATATATATGACGGTAAAAAATTAACATATATTTATGATATTAATTTTAAAATATTGCAAATTTAATATGAAATTATCTTATTATTTTGTCTTTGCAATTTTAAGCAGATTTTGTGATTATCAGAAATTTCAAAATAGTCAATTTCATTTACAGAAAAGATAATAAAAGCAAAGACTATATATTATTATTTCAATATGTATAAACATATAAATTCTACTCTATTATATATTATTAAAATAAGAGCAAAAATGTAAAAAAAATTGTAAATGAGTTTCTATTTCAAATTTCACGCAATTCATAACATTTTTTATTCTTTTTATAAATTCCCTAAGAAAAACGCGGATGTAAGAATTTAAAAATCAAAGTTTTTAAGATCGGATAAATCTTAAATAAAAATCTTGAATATCTTGTATAAATCATGCAAAACTATTTTCGTTGTTAGAAAAATGTTATTCAAAATAAATTCATGCAATAAATATTCGTTACTAATAACATAATTCTTACAATACATCAATCAGTTCCAGGATATATTTGTATTGGCAAAATATGAATTACAGATAAATACACGCGCGCGCGTGTTTTATCCTAATATTGCAAAAATTCTACCGTAGGAATTACGATAGAAATTACAATTTTGCAGTTAGCGTGCCGAGGTCCGTGTTGAACATATCCACCTTCGCGTAACTTTCGGCAAATGAGGTTTAAAGTCAGAAGTCACGCGCCGTGTAAGCGTACATACACGGCTTTCTTCGTTGGCGTTTGTTAAACTGCAGACATGAGAACGCCCACCGTGCTCAAGAGCAACAAGAACTTATTGCTTACACAGCTGCTAATAATTATGAAACCAGAATACGCAAACAATGTAACGTTAATTAAAACCGTAGCCCTTTAATGCGGTAAAGCGCGTTTGTGAAAATGTCACTTGCAATTTTATCGATGTGTGTATTCGCAATTAAAAGCAATAATGACGCTCAACATTTGATACGGAAATGTCAAAATGCAGGTCACATACGCTTAAAATTCATTTAGCTCGGCCGGAAATAAATTGTATCAGTGCGCAATATTGTTGTCATGCGAACTTTATCACCGCGACGTGTGCGATCCGCGACGTGCGATCCGCGGACTTTCATATATAAAATACACGCGCGAAACACGGATGAGTCGCAAATAAACTTTGTGAGGAAAAACTGGAGGACTTTCGGTAATAACTTGGCGTAGTCGGGATCGACTCTTCCCTCACAGCGTTTGTTTATTTCAAACTCCCCGAGCGCTTCTATCTCCTGCGAGATTGTCCCACAAAAACTTGTTTTCAGTATGATATAGAGAAGCACTGTGTAATATGATAGACTTTTCAATCGAATGCAAGCACTTTCTCGCAAACAAAAGATAAAGTCACGCCAAACGAAATGGCGAAGCCAATAAAATTTATTATTTAATTTCGTCTAATTACAAAATTATGTTGAAAGAGATGTAAACTTTGCATTTCACGAGAGTAAATCCGGTTGTTTTTTGAAGACAATAACTTTCGATAATAATAATAATAATTTATTGATATTATTTGAATAACTGAATGATTAAATAATAATTAAAATCTATCTTGGGTTAAGAACTTTTCAATAAAAATATTTGAGTCAAATCCCAAGAAAGTGTATAAGTTCTGTAAGTTTTCTTCGGCTAGCTCTCTCAAACGAAAGTAACCAAAAGGATTTGCAGAGCAAATGGAAATGTTTTCAAACTTGGCAAGTATCAGTAATGTGCTCCGGAAAGATTCCATCGGAATCGAGATTAGCTAACTGATTAACTAACAGATAATTCTTACTCTAGAAAGTTAGATACGAAATCTACAAATCTACATCGAAGTCGAACCTCGAAAAGACAATAAAGATATTATTAGATACTGATGGAAAGTTAATAAATGTAATTGGAGATCATAGGAGTATAAAATTCAACAATGAGATCTTCGTAGCTATAAATAAACATATAAAAATAAATACATCTTGATTTAAGAAATTCAAGATTATTCTATGAAAGAGAGAAAGGGAGAAAAAGTCGTGCAATCTTTTTCAGTACAAGTTTTATTTTAACTTACGATAGAGATAAGCTACGGCGATTTTATTTATGTCACGAAACACAAATATCTCTTACTAGAAAAAGTATAATTAAATAAAAAAAAGCGAGTTGCATTGTATTGTTCTACTGTTCCTATTGATTTTTTCGTTGTACGTACATACATACATTACGATAAAAATGTAATATTGTTTGTTCGTAGTTGAAACCGTCAGTCATCTCATTATGCAACCATGACTCGTATTTTTATTTCGATCGTAAGCCAACTCAATGTCGCAAATACAAAATATATTCAACGACTGCAACATATTTATCGGCAATTTAATTTCCTAACTATTTTCTGAATGTATTTCTCTCACTATTCTTGTATTTCTCTCACTATTCTTACAAGAGGTCAGTGTCCCGAGGTGACAAAATTATCTTTTCTCATCGTTTCCCCTAAAAAAAAGAAACGACACTCGAGCTCACGCATGACCCGATGATTTTTTTGACGCGACATCGAATCCCGCGATCGACGTGCATTATGCGCGCATACACGACGCCGTGTTTCCCCTCGATAAAATTCTCCCTTGGCAGTTAGGTCGCTCCACGTGGGGGAAAATAATAAGCTCGATGCACGCAGCTATGTGAGACTGAACGGCGGCTCGCGCATCGACCGGCGATGCAACCGCGTTCCATATACCTTCGCGATTTTTACCCGCGCCTGCCTTCCGGCCTCCTCAATCGAATCCGTAACGTAGTAACGAAAGCACAGCTCTTGTGTGCAAGAAATAAAAAAAATTACTGAAGTATCGCGAGCTAAAATGTTCGATATAAATGAAAGTTCTTAGTATTCATTTTTGTGTGTTTGATTAAATTTTCGAAAAAAAAAAGTTTAATTGGCATTTAACAAATCCTAGTGACGCCTTTGTGGACTAGCAAATAAAATGTTTTAAAACGATCATAAAAAATAAAAACCTAATATATAATTTTAAATCACACAAAGCTCGCTAATAATATAAAGTAAAAGTGCATTCTATACAGTATTTATGAAGATATATTTATGAAGATATTTATGAAGATACCTTGTTTAATCATATTGCAATATTTTATTATTCTATATTTACGATAACGAAAATTCTATTGTGATAGGGCACATAAAACTTGATGGGCACTGGGCACCATATGTTAACAAAAACTTTGGACAAACACGTAAAAAGTATTCCGAACTTGTAAAAGACGAGGAATACTTTTCTTTCGCGTTTCGTTCGGTACGATCGGATGTTTTTATTCGAGTGTTACATTGATTGTGAGAAATAGCTTGTTGACGGTGTTTTCACCGATATTTCGTCGACATCGACTTTGAGACAGCACGCCGTTGAAAATGCTCACCGAGTTCTGTGCACTGCGTCGAATAAATTCTTGTCAAAACTTTCCATTCGGTCGTTATTACGATGAGAGTACTTTTATTGGCCAGTAAAACGATAAATTTATTGTATTTACACTGAAACAATCATTATGGGTAAATTTCATGTTCAAATCAACGAATCTGCGACGGTACAAAAAAATCGGTTTTGTGTGAGTTAAAATTATATACTAGGTAGTTTTTATTTTTTCTGATCGTTCTAAAACATTTTATTTGCTAGTTCACTAGGCTTTGCTAAATGCCAATTAATTAATATTCATAACGGGGAATAAAATAATGATCAAGCTTTAAAACAATTCTTGACGGACATTCTCCCCTTCGCATTGTCAAAATTTGATCAATATGAGCTCAAGCTTTGTCCCTTTGCATCGATCTCGCTAAATCGTGCAAGAAATAAGATGAAGATAAAAAACGAATTAAGAAATGCATACGTATGTGAAATAAAAAGTGCAAAAACGCGATCGCAATTTTTCTCTTTCGTAATTTTAGAAATTTAGCTCGCAATGTTTTTAACACATTTATACGTTAACATCGCTATTGCACAAATGCGATTCTCTTCGACATGTTGTTTTCTATTCCATCGTATTCCAGCGTCTCTTATTTTCAAACAAAGTGGAAAATGCGTTCCGACGATACGTATGCCGACGTATTTGCCGACAATAAAATTGCTCCGGAAATTTGTATACATTCGCGAGTAAAAAATTAAATCTCTCTATTCTTCGCGAAATAATGAAAAGACGTTCAAATAATTGTATTTTTTCGATACAGTTCTCTTTTTAAATGACGAAAAAAAAAGTAAAACTCCGAGTTACGTGCAAACAAATTGCAATTGTAAGCGTTTACAGAGGTTGCCGTTAAACAGGGGGAAATAATATAAATACGCGTGGATCTGTTGCGAAATGCGGAATTCGGGATTCTGTGCAAAATGGTGCTCTCGCCCCTAAATATTTCGGTATCGCGCGAAATAAATTTGCCCGCAGCGGCTCGGTTCAGGTTTTCGTCCCGTCCGTCGCTGCCTAATGAGGCGACTCGGTCGTTTCGTGCGTGCAAACACTTTCCGTGTAATCGCAGTACATTTCTCGGGCCACGCTATCGATCTCCTCTCGGTAGTGCAACGTTACGTGAATTAGATCGGCAGGTAGAACGGCGGTAGAAATGCACGAGTATATGGAATATGACGTTGCTTATATATATCGAGCGCGCGGTCGAAGAGACGTTTTACGGGCCACTCGATACGAGCTGATAAGTGAACGTAATGTCTTGCATTTCCAGCGAGAGAAAAAGGATCATCTAGATCAGATCTGCTTAAGTTTATATCGCGAGAGGAAGCAAATTGGCACCGATACGCCGTAATTGCCCGAAATGACGTAGAAAAAAGCTCGTGCGAAATTATGCACGAGGGAAGGATAATATCCAAACTTGTAACGATATCGTTCAATCGAGACAGAAACTCGAGCAGAAATGAAGTTCTCTTGTGAGATTCTCGGGTGATATCCGCGATTGGGTTCGTTCTGCGGAAAAACGCGGGGGATCTGTGAAAAAAATCGCGCAGGAAGGCTTGTTTTCAGAGAGAAGTTTCGTCTGATGATGTATATTATGTTTTTAACGTATGCAAAGTTAAAACAATGTATACGTCGCAAGTTCCTATCTTTCTCGCTTAAGATTAAAATAGACGGAGTCTGTTATCTTGATAATGAATATCAAGCTTACGGTTAATGAAAATTGTTAAAATATCTTAAATTTTAAGGCAACTTGCCTCTCGTAAAATTCCTTCCGGATACCTTCCGAACATTCTTTTCCTTGTGAATTAAACACAATTTTATCAAATATATTTATGCATTTTGCAGTTATACTTTCCGTTTTATATTGAATCGTTTATCGTTTTGTCAAACATAGACAAAATAATCAGTATTATATATAATCGTAATTATATGTATCTGAGAAGTTTCTTTTCTATCTTGCTTAAGTTTAAAATACAAAAGATATAAAAGGTATCAAGGCTCTCATGAGAATCATAAAAATATAAGTTTCAAAGAAACTTTGCATAAAATTCCTTTTCAATGTGCATAGAATTCATTTTCGAAAGTTTCTCCTTCCCGCCGCGAATTAAATCTAACGCCGAATTTCCGTGCGTATGAATGTTTCGCACTTATAATTACCGCAGGAATAATTGAGAATCAATTACGCAGCAAGGCGAAAACGCGAGAAAGAAAATTTTTCAACACGAGCGAGTTCGGCGTTTATAAATACACCCAGTTAATATTTTCTATAAATAGAAATTAATTTCTCTGGCAATTTCAACTAACCTGCAGCGTGCCAAGTTTCTTTTTCGCCGAAAAATTAACTTCTCACATTTTGGCTTTCACTCTTTTCCACCGTGGTGCTTCACGATTGATAAATCGCACGAGCTTAGTTAGCGCAGTTGGATTCCGATGTCTCGTCCGGTCGGATGGATCTCGCCGGATCAAACGCGTCGCGATATAATGCATCTCGCGCGTGCTCTTCCCCGTCCGATAAATCCGAATTAGTAGTACGCCGCGTGGTTCAGCGAAGAGCGTCGTTCACTCGATATAAGAAAGAAGCGAGCGAAACACTTCCCTCGGAGCGCGGGCCAATTCCCGGAACAGTACACTACAGTCGCTCGCTCGCGGGGGGAGGGAGGGAGGACGGAGACAGGCGCTCCAACCCACAAACACGTCCCACCCCACGTCGCCGACACAGCGTACGTACATCGGCGTCGGCGGACTCATTGCACGAGAACGCCTCGTGACGAGATACACGCGCTCGGAGACGTATGTAGTACATATACTCGATTCACGGCTGCCATTTCTGTGCCAAATCTTCGCCCGGAAATCTTCTTAAAAGGAAAAAGAAAGGAAGAGGGATATTACATTTCAGTTTTTCGCAGATCGCGTATATGTATATTATTCCTTCGAATGTAAAATATACATTTTCTCTCTCGTGTCATATGTCTGGAGTTTTTTTTTTCTTTTCCTTTTTAAATCGGAGATGCGGAAATTTTCTGTCTGGCTGCAAGGAAAGCTTCAGACAGAAAGCGGAAACAGGGCTGCCCATATGAATTGTGATTTCCTATGAATATTTGTCTGGTTTTAATAATTCGGAAATGATAAAAAGTAATTTAATCGGGATTCGAGTTAATTCGGGATTGATTTACATTGATAGAAATGAACGTAAGTCAATAATTTAACATAATTTTGTTACAATATCTAACAATGTCTGTTACCGGAATTGACATATTAAGTTCGAGAAATTGAGTCAGAGAAATAAAAATCTCCTCAATTTTATAATATGTACGCTAAAAAAAATTCTGATTAAAAACGGATGAATCAGAAAAGTCTTGAAGGATTGATCAAATATTCAGGTTATTATAATAGGAATTCTGATTATTATAAATTATAAAATATTGAGTTCTATTATAATAACCAGAATATTTGATCCATCCTACAAGATTTTCTGATTCGTTCGTTTTAATCAGAATTTTTCTCAGTGTACATTATATATATTTAAAAATCTTTACTATCTTATTATTTTCTTATTCTTATTATCTTGTTATTTCTATTATCTTTTTATCTATCTCTTCAATAATCTTCTAGTCTTACAATAAGTAAAAAAATTAAAAAAAAAAAGGAAATATTTCTTTATTGGCATACATTTTAAACTTGTTGAAAGCGTAATTATTATTTCAATAGTATGAAATTTAATAAAATATCTCTTTCAAGTTTAACAGCAAAAGTTTTTGTAAATCTTTCTCTTCTCTTCTCTCCTTAATCCGGATCTATAGTAGGTGTAGTAAGCTTTAAGACTTAAAAAATGACTAGTCACAGACGAAGATAAGGAGACGACCTGATTGTCATTGGCCAATTTCTTACAGCTTAAACTTTAAAGCTTACTACACCTACTGTAGACCCAGGCTTAAGAAAAATCTAAAAAATCTGGCCGGGCCGCCTAATTGACGGTGTCCCGAGTGTTCCTATCAGAGAGATGGTCGTTCACAATCTTGAGTCGATTGCATATTAGTGCTCGCATTCCGCGGATACCTAATCGTTCGACGTCCTCGGAATGTCCGCGAATTCTCGACTCGCGGGAGACTTTCAGCGCGCTTAACGAGCTTACGAACAATCACGCGTTTCCGATTTCGTATCTCAATTAGCGTCTTATCAGGGTTGCATCGTCATCGACGTCTATGTTTCGTCGCTCGACGTGTGTCAACCGTATCGAATCCGGTTCAATGATCGGGTGTCACTTTTAATTAAAGGAAGGTGACACGTGAAGTTGTCGCGCTCGTTGCTGGAGCATAGTCGATATATCGTTTCGCCTCTTCGGGATCTCGCTCGCGCGCGGTTACACGCGACTTTTTGCTGACAAGTGGATTGCTCTGGCGACGTGGACGACTGCAAGTGCAGATAAGAGAGCCTTCCTTCCCCTTGCCTCCTCGCGACAAGATTCGACAGAGACGAGCTTGGAACGTTTTTTTTCTTCTTCTTCCCGAAGGTGACGATAATGACGGCTTTTCGCGACGCGATGAGCTTCGCTTGAGCTCGTCGGTTCGTCGGGTGCTCCGCGAGTGTTTCCGCGCCTCGTCAATCGACCCCGGTTCTATCATATTTTTTCGTCTCTTCCGTCTGCCAACGTAAATCGCATAACGTCGCGCGCGGAACGGTGAGACGATCGATGGCGCGGCTTGAGAGATGCGTTACGATTACGCGGAAAGAGGACGTCTGCGCGCGCGGAACGGTCGTAAAGGAGTCCACGAACGAGGCGAAGAAGTGAACCTGACGTGCCGCGCGAATTCACTTCGATACCAAATAGAAAAAAAAAAAGGAGGAACATTCTGCACGTAATGTAAAGTTTCGAAAGAAATCCGCGCGCTATTTTCCTTCGTTTAACAGCAATTTCCGTAAACGAGAGGTGAAGTTTGTTTCGTTCTGTTTCTCACCTCACGCGACTCCGAGTATTTAACGCTGTTAACTGTTAAATATGAGTTAGCTGTAGCAGTTGCGATCGGACGTTAGCTATTCGCCGATTCGATCTTTTGGACGGGGAAATAAAGATTTTACTATGAAGAATTTCTGATGGAGAAACATAATTCAGTAACATTATACTGAGAGAAAAATATAGTTTTGGCCTCAACCATAATTTTATAATATTTCTAACAATAAATATGACTAACTTAACTATATGCATCATTATATTAACCATAATTATCGTTAGAAATATTATAAAATTGTGGTTGAAGCCAAAAGTAACTATATTTCTCTCTCAGTATAGAATAACGTGCTGATATAAAAAAGTTAACTAATTGCAAGTGCATTGAGTACAATGGCAATCAGCATTGTTTATTTATTATTTATTTTTTTGATGATTTATTTTGGAATTTGTATATTTTATAAAAATCGGGAAGTGCACACTTCACGACTTTAGATCTCCCACATTGTTAAATTTGTAATATCAATTGTACTCAATTTGAGTCATTTTTAGCCATTCCTTGAATCGCTACTCCCACTCAATGTATAATTTAATTTAACTAAAACAATGGACTTGAATAACATGTTAATTACATGGTTTGTGTCAAGATAATAATCGACACACGTGATAGTTAAACATAGCAAAATAGTATTTACTTTTATTTAACTCGAGGAATTGATTTAAATTTGATCCTTTAATATTTAACGGTACAAAGATCAATGCAGAAGTCAGTTTGACAGTCAGATTTTTAAGCAATAATATTAATGAATTTAATTATTTACTGGCGATATACTTTTCAGATTTGTTAAGCAGGCATCTTTGACATTCCGAAATGTGAATTTTTATAAAATTGATATGACATTTGACGCGATTAATTGTCAACAATTTGCTCACATTTGTCTGTAAATAATCGTTTTTTGTCCCACTTTACACACCTTTACTTTTCACAGCATATTTGTACGATTAAATGTACATATGTCACAACGATTGTTTGTTTGTTTAAAAGAAGACCAATGTGCTACGCCAGCTACACGATCAATTCACTACGCACGACGAGTCGTTTACACGGCGATGGGATTGTATACTGAACAGACATCCTACGGACTGATTGACGCAACCAGACGACGCGACGTTTCAGACAACTCTACTTGCCGGAGGTAAGTGCTATTCAGTTTAATTATTATAGAAGCGACGAGAGAAGTCTCGCAGTTTATCGCCGGGGGCCCACGTTCGCCGGAGGAACCGCGGTGGAAAGTGAAAACGCGACCACTTGAACGGCGGCCACGCGGCGTTTCCTCGCCGCGAAAGACGCGGCCGTAAGTGGGATATTTGCTCTTTTTTTTTTCTCTCTCTCTCCCCATCGACAGCTCGCCGTTGACAAGCTCACAATACGGCTTGGAATCGCGCGCGCGAGCAGGCGCACGCAATAATTGGAGAAACGTGTCAAAAGTTGCGGCCGACACGCTTCACGCGAGTGTAACATGCGATTCTTTGATGCTGCTCCGCGACCGCCACCGGCGAACTGCCACTTCTCCGCTCCGCCCCGGCTCTTTGACGTCTAAATAAACACGTGGAAACATCCGCGGTGTCTTCCGCGCGACGTGCGCAACGATAAATTACGTTTGATGGCACGTATCGCGTGAAATTGCGAGCGACGCGCGTAACGCCCGATGACTTTTAACGATGCGGAAGTGCAGTTGTGTATACACACGCGCGCGCGATGTGATATCGCTCGAATGATAACGGAAAGATGAATATTCCCCGTGTTTAACCGCGCGTTTTTTTACTCCGTCCCCCGAAGACACGGAGCGGAATATTTGCCCGAGTTTCGAGAGCGCAAAATATTTATCTCGACAGAAATAGCCGTTTTATTCTAACATGTGGCACTTATGTTCATTTCCACCAAATGCAGATTAACTTTAGTCTCGGTTTAACTTACTTTCTATCTTTTTTTTTTTCAGTCCTAAGAATTAGAAAAAGTAAGTTATACCAATTAAAGTTAATCTACATTGGTAGAAATGAACATTAATTGACCTTTTCGTCGTGTATTCGCGCCAAATATCACTCGTACGGTTTTACCAGAATTGTCCTCATAAATTACCGCACGTCCTTAAATCGCAAATATACTGGCAACGGAGTCACTATTTTATTCTTACATCGCATGTAATATTAACTCGAATCTTACTACTCATATCTATAGTACCTCGGATCTGCGCGCAGACTTCCTGTTGGAAATTAAATTTCGCGGAAATATCACGTTTAATACGGTTGAATAACGTTTGACGTGTAACTCTCTCTCTCTTTATCGTTTGCTTTGCAATCCGCGAAGGACTATCAAAAACTCGGGGAATGATCAAAAATGTTTCTTCGCGCGAAAAATCCTTCCTTTTCATTTCGTCGTAAATAATGTGGAAACTTTTATATACCGGACGCAGTTATGTTTCGCGGAGCAAAGGTAAATTAAGTTTTACGTTTTTACGCGCAAAGTTAGTATATATGAATAAAAAGCAAGGAAATTGCTCCCATTTATTTATGATATATATCTCTTATCTTTTCATTGGTCAGCATGATTATTCGGAGTTTTTTTTTAAAAAGATTATCTGTTTAAAGGAAATATGAGTTTTAATGAGTTGCAAAACGAAATCAATTAATGCCAGTAATTTAATACACGAGCACATTTCTAAATACTCAATAGTAATTGATCATCATCGTGCACAACATTATTAAATAAATAATTAATGTAAACGTGGAAAATATTAACAGATAAGTAGAAATAATTTCCAGTCTTGTACCAATATTTCGATGTTTTTGAGCTAGTCCAGAAAATGTGAAAACGTTATGTAGGTATGCTCTTGCGAACAGAATATGCGCGTATTTCCGAATCCGAAGCAAAACAAGACGTAATTATCATGCTGGGAGCTGCATACGACATTAGCGTCCAAAGTAGAAAAACGCGTCGGGCGAAATAGCCAGGGATAAAAAACGGGTGCTTTAAGCTCTCCTCCTAGATTTTCCATTTACGTACGTTGCACACGAGGTAAAATGCTGGCATACTCGTGAAAGTTCGGCTCTGACACTAATTAATACCATGGGTCACCACAGGATCGTATACAAAAAAAAGACCGGAAAAAATATATAGGAATTGTACGGGATATAAATTCGTCGAGTACATTTATTTCGTGAACATGGAAATGACATCCGTTACGGTACATTCGACGTTGGACATTTGCCTTCGCGCGTAAAAATTGTTTGTATAAATGAAAAAGAATTTCATTAAAAAAATAAAACGGGAGATCAATTGCACTACATATATGTAAATACATATAAATAATATACCAAACGCGTAAATTACAGGCAAAGTTAATTATTTGGCAATTTTTAAATTATAGCGTGAATATAAAATAAATAGTATTGATCAATATTAAATTATAAAGAAGAGAATAAAACTCGATTTTTTTTTGTAAAATGTTATCCGATTGATTTGAGTACTGTACATCATAAAAGTTCATACAGACTTTTATAATATAACACATTGTAATTTTTAAAGAGTAATTATATTGTAATAATATTATAGTAATAATGCATGTAATTCGTTGAGATTATTACGTTGCATATAACAAGTGTTTGTAAACTGATTCTGGTTTTCACAAATTTTTTGTAAATACATAATAATGCTGCTTCTCCATTAAATTTATTTTAATGGAACGAAATGAAGTGATTACTAGCTTGCATCGTGAAGAAAACGTTTTATCGAACGTAAGTAGAAAGTTAAATTTGAGTTACTGGGAAATTGATCGTCACGAGTGACATTTTAATCAAATACATTTTAGAAATAGTCTCCAATTTAAAGCTCATATTTTAATCTCAATTTTACGTTAAAAATTTTTTATAGCATAATCCCAATGTATTGTTTTATAATGTATGCATTATATAATTGCAGTAAGTGAAGCGTTGTTAAAACTGTTACGTTTGTTGGCGGCAATCGATAATGCCTCGTTCGAGAAATTAAATCTTCTCAACACAAATAAATTTTAAAAAAAGGAAGAGCACTAAAGTGGAACGTGCAATAATGATGAGAATGTACGTATTCGTACGATGTTCGTTATTCATACCCGTCGGTTATAGCCATTAGCATTTCAATCTTTCAAACTGTAATACAGACTTGTATGTCTGATTACAAGACGATATTAACTACTGTGCGCGTGGGCGGCGCGAACGTCTACTTTTCCACTGCGCAGTAGTAGCGACAGCATTATCGGTCACATAATATGAATCTTGACCAAGAAAATTGCATACACAGGCAGATGCTGCATGAAAGTCGTCCGTAAATGTAATTGTACATCAATGCCGCAAGAGCATATGCCAGTGAAAATCGAAGATCCCCGTCCGCGTTCACGTGTAATCCTGTGGCACGTGAAATGGCTTAGGTCGCGGAAATATCCATTGCCATTAAATAGCGTTGCGTCACGTAGACGCCGATAAAAGCAGTTGCTTTGTGTTGCGACAAAATGATTAAAACTGCATAAACATTGTTCATTGCGGTTCAATGCAGCGCGTGTGCTAAATGCATGCAACTTTTTTTTTCTTTTTCGTCTATAATATAAAGTAAAAGAGCCACTTTCGACTATATTCGATGAAAGTTTAATCTCATCTAGGTTTATCGCTTGTTTATTCATTGGCAGTTAATTAACATTTTAAATTCATGTAGCGCACTGTGGCACTTTCCCGCAAGCTAACAACTGTTAAATTATGTTGTTAACTACGTCGAAAGTATCTCAGGTCAAGAACTTTCGACGTTCACGCATTTATTAATGAATCAAGCATTTCTTGCCTTTTTACCTTTAAGAGGTCACTATAACATGCATCTGATACTTTTAGAAGGTTAACAATTTTATACGTATTCGTGACAATGAGAATTCTTTTGTTGCTAGAACCTATTAAATTCGCGAGAAAATCTAATTCGATCAATTCATACATGTATATGATAGTAGCATTTATACATATATTATAATTATGAGTGGTCAAAACTAACTGGATGATATTTTACAATTAAAGTTAATTATACAATTAATACAATTTAATTTCTTTTTTCTCTATAATGTTTATAATAATTTTCATTTCTATAATGTTTTATCTTAATATGATTTACAAATGCTGTTAGTATTTTAAACAGGTGGTCGACTATAATTATAAAGTTATTAGTTTTCTGAAAAACAATTTACAGAAACTTAAAAAATTTTAAAAACAATTTATGAGAAACAGAAAGAGAAAGAAATGGAAATGTTATATTTTCTTTCTGGAGTCCATTTATCGTATATTTACATAAGTCATATACATGTTATGAAGCCATGCATCGTGAAAGCTTACCAAACTCATCGCGAACAAACTGAAACTTGTCCGGCAATTGTAACTCTCGCAAGTAGATCCTAACGTGTTACTACAGCCTAAAGCCACACACAAAACCGTGTCATCGTTTTGAAGACTCTATATATCAACTATCTCGTTTCTAACCCGCATGAGTTTATCTTTCGTTCACTTTTGCATTATGATTTGTCCAGTTTATCACGTCGTATCATGAATCAAATAAAAGAGGGAAAACAAGATACAAATTTTAATTGAGATAATATAATTGCAAGCAGATTTTTATCATACATTTGCACACGTACCTGTTATTCGCTCACGAATTGTGATAATTATAAAATTATGACAGACACTCTCGCAATCTTTCAAGAGAGTACGCATCAAACTTTTAAATTGCATCGTATATATCGCGCCGAATTCTTAAAAAAAAAATATATATATATATATTCGCAAACAATATTTTGACGCAATCTATTATAATTCAGGATATCGATATCCGTGCTGTTCGGGAAACAAGATGATTGAGATCGCATTTGAAATCGTATTTGAGATTGTCCGGATTCCCTCGGCTTTTCGCGATATTGAAAATCTTCTTGGCGGAAAGTCGCCCGGAAGAAAGAAGCGGTCGTGTGATATGAATTTATTAAAGGTCGCGCTTTCTTATTCTTCCGGTACAAATATCCAATGTCTTTCGTTGCGGGTCAAGCCGATAGGCGAATCCATCAGTTTGCTTCTGAAAAGAGTTTATGCCATAAGGAAATGACGCGATATTAGTTCCATCCGGTCCATAGTAAGATAATAAAAAAATATGTTTCGTAAACCTTTCCATAAAAATTTATTCGTTGAAATACGCAAATTTCGAATGATATTGCTCGTACGTATTTTATGATCTTGGTCATAATATAATACTTAAATTATATATTAACAACATAGCGCGACGTACTGACATTAAAAAATTTATCGTGAATAACTGCATTTGTAGACGTTTACGATATACTGTAAACATTATTGCAGCTGATAACATTTTTATTTTGATTACCATCAAATCAATGGAAAATGATAAATCAACATGAGTCCATAAATATGAATTTATGTCATATTCCATGGGAAAATTTTTCGGCGTAAGCATTAGTGCAAAGGAAAATTTGTTTTTAACACATTGATTTAACATGGTTCCATTAATTTTAACGATGAATACAGGCTGAATATGAAACGTTAAATTCACTTTATGTGCGTAAAATGCAGATTCGTATTTGTTGCCCATCCAGGCGTGAATTTTAATAAACTGTCTTCTCATATTATAACAGATGATAAATTAACTTTGTGCGAAAATATTTCTAACAGTTTCGATGTTATTTTATTTTATTTTATTTTTTTTTGAGAATGTCGCATTCTTACACGTGCGAGGAATCTTGCGACTACTTAGGGAATAAAACTTCTCGCAACTACGATCGCGATCAATTCGAAATTGATAACTATCCCGCATAAAGTATCAGTCTCGTCCAAATCGAAGTTAGAAACTTCGGTAGAGTGAGCGTCGATTTTAGCAGATACTCCGCAAAAGTACGACGAAAACTTGTCCCTCCCTTATTTCAAATATATTCGACATTAGTTTCGCCGGTGCACGGAATGCAAAAGTTCGCTGTCTCGAATATACAAAAGCAGAAACTTTATAACAAATCTACCACCGCTTTGATTGCTCCGTGCAGCACTGAGGTTTCTAGCTCTGGTTACGCGACGTCGACCGCAAGCCACGTGCAAACTAACTGTTTGGACGGAGATGTAAAATTATATTCCAGTACCGCCGTCCGTCTGTATTTCCACCTTTCCGTATTTCAAAGCTAATAGGTTCTTATTCCGCGCGCGAATGGTTAATTAGAATTGAAATGCTAATTAAAATAATATCTGAATTTCGATGATTTTTGACAACTTTTCTTTTTAAATATAGGTATACACAATATAAACCGTATGTAACTATAGAGAAATAAATATTTTTCATCACTGAAGAAATTACGCAAAAAAAATTTAGAGAAGTAATATTAATTAGCGCGATATAATGCAGTAGATTGTATTGTAATGTTATATATAAATTATTTCAAGTTTCTCTTTTATTCAAGTCAAATAAAGATTAGACAGATACTCATTAAATTTTTTGTTCCGATCGTTTGCGAGAAAGAATTTAACGCAAATTGCCACGTAATATTTATATAAAAAAATAATGCAGGCATAAAAAGATTAGTTCGACAACAATATTGCGGATATCTCGACACGCGTTATCTCGGGCAAAAGAATCGCTCGAGAGGAAAATGAAAAGAATCTGTGCCTCGTGCCGATTAGTTTTTCCTTCTCGTTGAATCCCGAGATCCGGTTTTGTTCCGAGTTATCTCGATCGCGTGCAATCACGGATTCGCGTCCGAGAGTAGTAACACCTCCCTGGACGAAAAATACTTTTCGCCACGTCTCCCCCTGTCTCGGCCGTTCTTCTGCCGAGCATCTCGGCGCGGATATATCGTTATAACGCTCCGCCGTCCACGTACGCGTACACGCGAAACGGATCGCCGTTATCCCATTGTGAGGGGATTTCCAATAGACCTCGTCAGCGCTCCTTTCACACCAGACTTCACAACGGCTGTTTGCATTCGGCTGTGTGCCTCGAGGCTACAATGTAACATCGTGAGACTCCCTGAGCGTTTGTGCGCTGTCCAATCGTATCGCGCTTACGCGCCTCGGCGTCGCAATAGAAATTCCGCACCGGAGAGCGCGCGCCTGCGTTCCGTCATACTATAAATAATGATTTAATTAAATCAGCGAGGTGCCATCGCTGATCGTCGCCGCGGCCTTCGCGATTGTGCGACGTTTGACGTGCGTTCCGGAGTCCGCGGTGTTATTGCGACCGCGTCACGCAGACATGCAGACATACGTAATCGATTTTACTTCCCCAGAACTTTCGCGTACACTAGTTAAGAATGTGTGCGCCTAATTAATTAAAAATTAATAACTAAAATTACTAATATTGAAAATATCAATTTATGCAAAATATCATGAAATCACGAGCGTCTATATTTGTATTTAATTTGTGTAACAATTAGTTTAGAAACGAATATGAATTCGGATGATAATCGATAAATTAAGAATCGAGTTTAACATATGCAGGAGAGGTATAACTCGAGCCGTACTTTCATATTGGCAAATTACAAGTGTTACTTTCGCTTGTTGGTAAATCCCTGACATAAAGAATTTATCCTTATATAACGACGGTATGACTGTCGTAACACGCAAAATGGCTTATATTGAAGGCTATATTTTTTTCTGGCGTCGCTGGCATTTGCATTTCAAATAGAAAAATATAGGACAAAAATAATAAACTCCGTAGGGAAACGACATAAAACTCGACGCTCTTAAAGAGCATAAATCTTTCGTGGCGAATTGAAAAAATATAATATACGATAGATTTTTTGTGTTAGTAATAAGTTTTCGAGGCTTACCGTTAAAAAGTCATTCCGCAGCGATTATGTTTACGGGCTTGTGAACGACTTGCACGGTGCGAAGGATATTGACTAAAGAGAAAGTCTTATCATCCTACCGTGAGATAAGAACGTTTTATTACGATAAAATAAAACATTTGCTCGCAATGTCGTTATTCGATTGCATACACGTATAGAGCGATCGATAGTTGCCCAATAAAAGGAAATCGTCTTATCGCCCTGGCCCGATTGAAAATAATCTTCGAATCTAACGAAAAGGGAGAAAATAGGTTGATCCGCATTTAGAACACGCCTGCAAGATCGCCGTAGATATAAGCCGCCTCTAGTCGATCGATTCCGATGGTTGCCCATTTTATATTAGCGCCGTGAGAGAAAAGCTCTTGTTTTTGAAAGGATCTAAATGAAACGCAGTCGTGAAAGTATTTTATCACTGTAAACGTATCTCAGAAATATTAGATTTGTCTGATAATATTTCTTATTCGATCAGATTATATGAACTATGCGGCGAAATGGATGGTTATTTATTCCTTGACAATTTCTCGCTATAACAACGTTAATACATTAATGTTAATATAATAACGTTAATAGTTAAATAGTAAACAACGAAAATGTTATATTACTGAAACATAATGATGTTCCATATTAATTCGCTATGCATGTTAACATAGCATGTTAGGATGTTAGCGTAGAAGCCTGTAAGCTAAAAATTCTGTAAAAAATTTTAGGAAGAATAGCTGTACGTTTTGTACAGCATGTAAATAGCTAATTGGGTTAGAGAAAAATGTTGTATGTTTTCTCTCTTATTTTCCGTAATAAAATTTTGTTTGCCGATATAACGCGTAATGCAAGAAATATATTTTAAAAATATGTTATTTTCAAATTTGTTTAATTAATTTTATTTGTGAATTAAAACATGGATAACTTTTTGATCGTTAAATGAGAAATTATCTCATTGATATTTTTTAAATATAAATTTATATTATAATTTACATCGAAAGCAAAAAAAAAACTATTTTTATACATATATACATACATGTATATTTTCTTCTGATTAGTCAAATGTAAAGAGTGAAAACAAAAAATTAATTGAAATTAGTTAGATCAATTTTTACATATATATACATGTACATACATACGTATACATACATATACGTAGTTTATAAACCTCTTTTCCCGCAGACTACTTGAATTACAATCGATTTACTTAAGAGTTTGTTTCCGGCAAAATTGCTGCAGTACTATCATCTATTTCGATTAAACTGCCCGGCCTAAATTATGCGCCCTATTTGCTGGATGTGTTATATTATCAATTGCAACTAGCGTCATAAAGTACGCTTCCGCGGTTGACGCAATTTAATCAGACCAGTGAGCCGCGTATAGCCGCGCCATTCATCAATTCAAATAAGCTGCAATCAAAGTTGGTTGTGCGGTGCAGTACCTGTCAGTTGTATTCGATACCGGCCGTGTGAGGTTCGTATAGCGCAGCGAGGGAAACGATAACAAGCCTCTCGCCGCGCTTCCACGCCAATGCGATTTCGCTCTATCTGGCATCGCGATTCGCGTATCTGCAAACTCAAAACGGAACGTCGTTTCGACCGCGATCGCGGAACCTTTCGATGCAATTCAATCGTACCTAAAACTGCATCCATGAATATCTGCAGAAACTCATCCCAGAAATTCTTTTCTTTTGAATCTAGAGTCGAATTGAAAGTCAATTTTTATGTTAATTTCGTATATTTGGTTCAACTCTTATTTCTTGTGGTTTTTTATTCGTTTGCAAACTGCAAAATAATACATACATAGTGCATTTATATAAAAATACAATTTATATTTACAGAACAGATGTTATTTTTTGTATTTATATTTTCTCATTTAAATTTAAATTTGTTATATTTCTGTATAATCATTTCGTTGTAATTTTAAATTTCAAGTTCCACTGTTTGCTGCAGTTTCAGTTATTAAATCTACATCATACATAGAAAGTACCTATTTCCTATTTCACAATCAAGTACACATCAAGTTTATTCAAAATCAAAATTAGAATAAGACAGTTTCGGACGCTACACAGTTTAATTAATCCGAGCCTTGGATTCACAAATGTGATTCTCTTATTTTCAATAGTTTTTAAGTTTTACGAAATTTCGCACGGTGAGACATATCTACGTTAAACGAATTATTATCATTGCTTCGTGAGACCGAGTTAAATTGACCGCGCGTTATGAAATAACCAACAGTGCTTGTGCATGCAATCATCGTTGATTGAAGTTAATTTCATTGGCGGATGGTAGCAGGGAGAACTGGGACGAGCTTCATGGTCATCTCTCGATTTTTTTTATTGTACATACATGTCGAATCTTTTTTTAGGAATCGCGCGAAGCGGAGCTTTTTCGTCCATTACTCGCGCAAGAAATAATAATTTCTTCTCTCGAAAATCAATTACGATCGGTTAATGTGACGTTGTCTGTTACGTTTACGATGGCCTGATTACAGATAACAACATAGCACTAACGATGCCACGAGATAATGCATTGTGCTATGTATCGAGCCGCACTGCTGTGCATATTAACATCCGACTGGCAATGTCTCGATAAACTAAGCAGGACGCACTTCAAGCTCACCCATTCTAGATCGCCTTGTAAAAGTGTTGCTAATAAATTTATCTGGTATCGACTGTAATTACTTTGATTGTAAGTGAAATAGAAACGATCGCATTAATTTCACTCGCTTCTTCATTTTACTTTATTGCTTCGTGATACCTTACTAAGACATTTTAATCTACATTTGTAGAAGATTTCTGTCCGTGAGACAATTTTCCATCAGGTCATAAAATGAAACACCGAGAATAAAGATGAAAATATTCGAATGGCGGGCTACTTACGAAGCTCGTTTCTACCGTTTACGGCCTGTATTGTGTCACGTCGTGCAAAAATACGGGAATTTTGCAGCGAAAAAGCTTGAGAATGCATTCATGATCGTATCTGAATGACGTTCCATAAAATAAAGTATCGAAATCGTATGCTACCCTGTTTCTCAGTTAAGAAACGCATTCAAGTCGTGCTCGAATTATGAGATTTTTTTACCATTTACGATACAATAACAAGAGCAATAATCAAAAATGTAAAGAAATTACGACCGTGAAGCTGTATGGCTGCCTTCTCTCATATTTCGCGATATACTTCCGACATGCCGACAGCTTAATGGCTGAATAATGAGAGGCTATTACTACTGCTACGTGAAGAAGTAGTCTGCGGATTTAATGCGGGCATAATAGTAAATGCAAAAAGCTAGAAGTTCGATATCGTGTATATTCTAAACTATTTTTCATTGTTCACGCATTACATAATTTTCTTTTATATTTATTTATGGATAAAAAAGACTCGTTTTAAAATTTCTTTCTTTTATCAATATTTATTGAAAATTAATTGAAACGATTTGAATAATTATAAATGGATATATTTAAAAATTTTATAAAATGCAATAGTATAAAAGTTTATTAGTCAACTCTAAACTTGGATTGCTTAGTGTAAGTGTAAAAGTCGAAAATCAGGTATCTTAATATTTCTCGCTTCCTTTTCTCATCTTGATGAATTTACAATTAGCGTTCATAAGAATTCTCGGAAGTTGGTTGCTTAGTACGTGAAAAGAGAAGAATAGCGCGGAGGGAAAAGCTGTGCGAAAGGCCAGAGGTGAAGAAAGCTTGAATTTTTAAGGTGTGTTAATACCGACTCGCATAATTTTACGTATTTATATTCTTAAGATATTTACAATACCGCGTCGAAAGATAGTGAAAACTATTTTCTTTCGTGGTTACAGTATGTTACGTCTCATTTGCAACGAATGATCGACGTCGTGTAGTACAGAGCACTTCGATCGGGCAGCATAAGTTCTCATTTTTCTTTTGTTTCTTTCTTTTTCCGCGTTTCCTCTCGCAGAAGCTACATCGCGCTATAAATTTCTTACGCAGCCATGCTCGACCAGCGTCTGTTCAATATTTGTGTTGCTACTGATTTTGTTTGGAGCCATAACGCTTGACTAGTATGACGATCGTGATGCCAATATTGAAATGCTTCGTATACCAAATTTAAATGAAGCATATAATCGAAGATATATTGCTTGCAATAGAACGACATAACTTTCAATTTTATTGATGAGAAATGTATTTTAATATTAGTACGATCGATGACAATATTCCATTTATCTGTTTTCCTGAACTTCGAGAATTAATCTAGTTTCATGGATCTCTTTGAAAAAGAAAAAAAATTTTTTTTTTTGGAAGTCGGAATAATAATTTATATTAAATTTTTAAGAAATGTTAACATATGAATTTTTATTGACTTGTTGATGGAAGTAACGTATTGTGGAAGGATATTGATGTGGATTATTGATGGAGATTGATACCTCTTACTTTACTTGTTTTCCTTTTCTTTTTTTTGTGAGAATATCGTTTAAAATTTAAATATTCTAATTTGCGCAAAATTTGTATTATCAAAATAATTGCAAGTATATAAGTCAAGAATATAACTATATTCGACCGATAATATTAAATGCTTATTTTGCAATTGGTAATTCATTCGTTTAATTGACAGATTTACGTAATCTGATGGATTGAACTGTCCGCGCGGTGATTAATACCACTCAAAAACGATTGACGTTTCTTCCGTTCATTGACATTCGCTAGCATTATTATTTAGATGTTATTAATCATGTAATTTAATTACAATTCTCTATTTTCCGAAAAACTTAAGCAATGCACAAGAACTCACAAACGTAATTGAGAAGGAACTATGATTAATAATCCATAATTTCTTAATATCTTTTAATTCTAAAGAGACATGCATTATAATTCTTATTTTCCTCGAAAAAAATATTTGTTTTTCTAAAACATCAGATCTGATTACAAAACTAAATGTAAAATCACATACGTTTCTATACCTTGCAAATTACTTTCGATCGTTAATTCTTTCCATGTTATTTCGCAACATAATAATGAAGATTACGAGAAGAGGAAATAAAATAGATTGCGAGTGGTCGAATAATTCGATTTTTGGAGTTTACGGTAATATTTTAAACGCCATTTTACACGAGGACTATTCCTTACAGCATCTTCTGTTATCGCGTTGGCGCGGTGAATTATACGTTTCGAAGAGAGGAAAATAGGCGGAGAGAGAAGGAAGTAAAAGGAACAAAAGGGCGATGGAAGTTTCTGTTCTTGCCATATTCCTCTTCTTTTTGTTTTGGAGAAAGGAAAGGAGTCTGCTTTTTCGTATGCTCCTTCTGCTGTCCGTATTTTTCTTTTTTTTTACTAACCTGTCTCAAATATTCACGTTTGAATTTATATCTCGGATAAATTTATTTCAGACAAATCGTGTAATCCTAAAATATGAGTTATCTCTTAATTAGAAAAAATTTCCGCAAAAATCTCTTGTCAAACTTTTTTGTTTTAAAAATGATTTATGTTTCACTGAATATACATATAATCATATTTTAATAAAATATTTTCGAAAGTTTACTAAAATATGTGATTTTTAAAACTTAAGAAATGTGGAAAAGTGGCATACAATCATTAAATATTGATAAACAAATACGTGTCATATTTAATATTATATAAAGTTATTTATATAAAAAATCCTGAGAAATAGTAAAGTGATAGAAATGCGACATTCACAGTAAAATTATGTTAATACAACCTTCTGAATTATAGATTACAATTGTAAATGTGAAGGCGTCTTACGTTTTAAATTTCTAAAGGTGAGAGTACAAGGCTAAAGTATCTCCTTTATTTAATTTTTCAATGAACTTTGCTGTAACTATTACCACACATGTAAAGTACACGGACTGTATGAATATAAATTATACTGTAGACAGCTATGAGATTATATGACTTTATTCTACATTATATTCTTTCATAGTTGTCAACTTGAAGAAACTTAGCAGATGGGCGTATACGTGTTACTTATAAAATTAATAGCGGCAATCGGGGAAACTTTCTTTCTCCCTGCATCATACGAGAGCATCGAATTAGAAACGAATTTTGCGAGCGCACAATATTTTTACGAAGGATAATTATATCGTTTTATCATGACTCGACAAAATATACTATTCCACTAGATTCACGTAATAGCTTGTATTCGAGTGTCTCGTTACTTTAATGACACAAGAGAAAATAACCTATCTAACCTATCGGACATGGAATTTCGTCCATTGTAGAGAAGTTTCGTGCCATTTAGAAATATGAGAAATAATCTTATTTAAAATCTTATTTAAAATTGGATCACAGAATTTCAATCACGATATATTACAATGGGTACTTATTTATATAATATTTAATTGCTACAATGTTTACAGTTATATAATAAATTAAAATTCAAACAAGTATTTTTAATAACATTTTTTATTAGAATTGCAATCCTGATATGATGATAACAGTCTGGTTTTGCTATTATTTTTAACGAACATTTTATATATTATAAATAAATTCTTGAAAAGTGTTGCATTATAATTGAACAAGTAAATATTCATGATTTGCTTTTTCACAATAAAATGATACAATAAAAAGATAAAGAGACAGAGAGAAATTCGTTTTTCGATCTATTAGCCTCATTAGTAACTGCTTAAAAGAAAAATTTTAGAAATTAGGTTGTAAATAAACAAATATATTTTTAGACTGACGTGGATAAAAATTATGAGAAGTACCATTCATGCGATGGTCGTGTACAAGAAATGCCACGAAATTACAACTTCGTTTTATCACGTAAACCGCATATTCCTATGACATACTTTGCCGTGGCATGTGGATAAGTTATCGATAGTTTGTATCGCGTGCAGATGCCGCGCTAGTGATAAATTCCGCTACTAATTCTGTGCATCATCGGTGACGCATTTTGCAGCGAAAATGTCGAACTTCTTTATAGTCGCGTCGCTGCGCTAAGCGCTTAAAATGTCTTTGGGAGTGTCATTTATTGATTTCAGGGAAAACGGAACGCGATGTTAATATAATTTATGAAATAATAGGTATGAATCTATCGGTGTTATAATTCGTTTATGCATTTATAGAAAGTGCCCTCCTTTTCACGACACATTAACGAATTTAGAGTTCGTTAAAATCTTTTTCTGTTTTTAGTATGAAATATTTTTAGCAATAAGACCACGCGAATCCCTTTCTATCAAAAAAGAGCTTACGTAAAATTAACTGACACGGTCTTTCTGAAATTTAATTCGCGAGTATTAATTGGTTTACACTGTTATAAATATATTTTCATAATTTTAATGCTCACTGAAAAAGAATTAACTTTAATTTCATCCGAGAGAATTCGTTATTAAAATAATAAATACATTATATCATACGAATATTTGCGAATATAACCTAATAAAATAAACCAGCAATATTACTTTATACATAGCTAATTTTTATATATATCTTCAAATAATAATTTATGATATTATGGCAAAAGTAGGTTCTGTAATATAATGGAGAATGCTTTCTAAATGAAAATAAAACAAATTAAAAAGTCTTAGATATGAATCTGTTGCAATATGACGTTATCGGTTGTTGTAACAATGTGGTATGGTATTCAAAGAATAAAATAATAACCCTTTCCTTTTTTTTTCTGGATTTGGAGCTCGCTTATGCACAGCGAGCCTCACAAATGTCAGGTGTCATGAACAGTTAACCGCAATGTGAAACAATGTTCATACTGCGGCCGATTAATTTTAATTTAAAGGTAAATGCGGCCTATTTTAATTATCCAGTTCTAATCTGGTGGGATTCAGTTCGCGGATTGTTACATCTGCAAATATGTTGCAGAAGTCAAGAATATCTGTGACAAAGATAAATATGACTGCACCAATTAGAATCTAACATTAACGGAAATATGATGAACGATAGTTTATCGCTGGAGAAAGAAATTACCCGAAGCGTGTTTAACTTTATCGTGGTTCAGCCAGATTAAAAAGATTCCTATCGTTTCTCTTTAGCATGCCATAAAATTCTATTGATTTTCACCAGGAAATTATTACAGTGAAATAAATATGATATCGCTTTAGCGTACGTTAAATTAATAGTTATAAAGTCATTTTATTAATTCATCCACATTTATTATCGATTGCAAATCGAGTAAGATAATTATACTAATAGGTATCCCAATTTATATTTTATTCTTAATCATGGATTGTAATTAATTGGAAATTTAATTAATGCTCTCGACCTGGTAATTTTAATGTATTAACCACTGAAAAAGGCAAATGTAAAAAAAGAAAATAGAATTTTAGATATAGGAAAGATTTCAGTATTGTTTCAAATTTTCAAAATCAGTTTATTTATTTAATCTAAATCTATTTCTACTCTCTCTTTCTATCACTATTTAATTATAAATAATTATAACTTGAAAAATCGTTTAAATTGCAAATAGAGCAATTATATATAGGTATATATATAAGAATGTGATATCGAGGAACTTGGATTTTTCGCTTAGCAAGTCAATAAGTTCTTTTCAGCTTCTACCAGTGAATGCTTTGGTTAACGAACGATTCCGAGTTTTCTTATCGTTCGCTAGGATCGGCGTGTTTCCCTTTCATATTTTGAAGAGGGGGATGTAGAGAGATATGTAAAATGATCAAATCATTTTCCTTGCAGCAATATGCCGCCATGGGACTTGTACAAATTTCACTGCCGCTTAAGGTGAGGTGAGGTGAGCTCCAAAGGGCTCGCGTGATCACGTGTCTCGTGGAAATTAAATGTAGCGACGGAGAAATAGGCGACGGGTATCGCAGCTTTCGTAGGTTTGAATGACCTTGTTGTTTTACTTATCATTGATATTTTACGCAGCTTTGTGTCGCGGGATATCTCGTTTAATGTATGACATTCGACATTAATTTGATTCCGAGCTTTTTTAACATATTAAAATTGACGGTATATAAACGAAAAGAAATCACTTCTTGATTAAAGAAATTATAAAAGAAATCTTTTAATATTTAGATTCTCGAGACAATTATGGATTTAGATTTTTTTAATTAACGGAAAAAACAATGTCGACATTTTATAAATTCGAGAAATAAATTTATAAATGGATAACAAAATTTTTCTTGATTTTTAATAAATTCTATACAGATTTTACAGATATTACAGATTTACTTGGACAGAAATTAAAATAGTCGCGAATACTCGTGCGCAATTTAGCATTAAAAATTGAAAAATTTTGACAAGTAAAAATGTCGCGCGTTAAACGTTTCTAGGAAGGAAATTTTAATTCATATAAAATTCTATTTCCAAAATATTGCAAAAGGTCAATTCGCGCGAGTAATGGATTTAATAAAAATCGACTTAGCGAAAAGCTATCGTCATTTCCATGGATATTTTTATGTTTCAAAATTTTTGCAGTCCATTATTTCCCTTCCCGCCGGACATGTTTTATTTCGAGCCTGTATCGGATTTAGCCGAGCTCTGTTTTGGAGTAGAATTATTCATTGTATGATGAATTGAGCAATCAAGTAAAAGTAGTTTAATTCAGTAGCGAGAAATTAGTGTGAATTCGTGAAAATGTCACAAGCACCGAATTGACGACGGTAGCAATAGATTTCCGATTTCTGATAAAAATCATGAAATCCAAGAAATAGGTCAAGATATAACTTCGAAAAGGAATGGTAAAGAAAACTACGTGACGTATCTTCATCAATGCTATTCAGCAATTTCAGCTTACTTTCTTTAGTTGTTAGCGATATACAGCTTGACCTAAAAGTCGTATACTATCAGGCAACTATGTATATAGATTCTTTGCCCATTTTTGAGCTAATTTTTTCTTTTTTTGAAGGCTGCTTCATCGTTTCATCGCTTTATCGCTTTACGCAAGCTTTTAACTCACGGCATTAAATGTCCTGTTAACTATAATCACTAAAATAAAACTTTACTAAAAATTAATAAAATCCGTCTTAAAATAATTGAAGCAAATTGTAACAGTTAATTTTATTTACATTTCATCTACAACGATTAGTGTAGAAATAAACATTTTCTAAATCGTCACTTCCATAAATAAATATTACAAATGGTTCAATAAGACAAGATTTTTTAACAATGTAAGTTATATTTTCTTTCTAAAATGTAGAATTCTTAGATTCCATGATAGATGATAGTGAGGCGATATTCACGTCAGTTCTTCCGTATATCTTTCTTGCCGAATTGTCAATTTGCCTATGTACACACAGTAGACAGATGATGAAAATATCACGGATCAAGTATCACGTACGTGATCCATCTACGAACCACCCAGACTAGATATCGAAAGCTTTAGCTTTACGAAGAATATCTTATCTCTCTTGAGCGAGACGATCGCGACAATTACATTAACAATACTGTCTCATCCATATTTAGTTGGAAAAAATTTTGCCTCGCTTCGGAGAGACGCACATAATCGAAACGTCGTGGAGGTTTTAGAAAGCGGTTCATTTTATGCCACTCCAAGTTACTTTTCCCTCTTTCTAAGGGAAAGAATTCTGTGATTATTTTCCTCGGATAATCTGTGGGAATTTCTCTTCTCTTTCATCATTTAAACCGTCTCATCATTTTAAATTCGTCTCATTGGCATCAGTCAATATCTGAAGTGTACATTTATCTAAAGTACTCGAGAATTTTTATATTTGTCCAAGAATCTATCATCCCAAATACTGCATATAAAATGAATAATTAATCAAATTGTAATAATGTGAAGACATTACATTACACTCCATTTTCGGAATTGTCTTACAGCTTCAACACTAACGTACAAAGATCAACATCCAGCATTACCTTTGCACTATCGGAGCTACGAGGTGCGTTTTTACAATCCGCTATACACAGTGAGTTGTATTATATAGTGAATGGCAAAATATCGATATCATATTGCGGAAAATGCTGACGGGAGTATTAACATAATTACCGTAACACAGTTTATCATAGAGAAGCGCTTGGGGTAGAATCTGATAAGAACGATATCGGCCAATCCGAAAAAAAAAAACCATAGGATTTTCCTCGCCGCGGGGATCGCGATCCCGAAAAGCGCAATAACTCGTTAAGGGTAGCGAAGCGTTGCATTCGATAAATAATGCTTTTCCATTCTTGTCGAACGTTCTATTCTCTCGACCCCGCGCCTCCGCGATATTAAAGATACATTAACTTGCCCGGTGGACCGGCAGTTTTTGCCCTGGCTGCGACAGGGATAGCGCGAAAGAAATATGACGACGCTCGCTCCTTTTCATTTTGAAAAAGCGAGCGTAAAAGGAGAGCAATAACAACTCGCCGGTCGTTCAAGAAAGATTCATTGCTCTCTTGCATAAAGAACCTAACGAGCTTACTGAAGCTTAAGGTTTTTCTCCCTAGTCACGCTGACGTTGGTATTGAATTGGTACTCGAGTATTGTGGATAAACGTGCACAAACGTATCCGTTACGATGATTTATGAGAGTAAAGTGTAATTAAAATTATGTTAGCGTAACTCCTACATGTTGCAGCATTTTGTGTTATCTGTCTTGTAATCTTCGAGAGAAATCTTCTGACAATTGTCTTTGTAATTAAATCTCTCCGGAGGAGATTATAGCAGTAAACATTTTATAATTTTATTAAACAATTTTAAACGCAATAACTTATATAGGGAGAGAAAAATTAAAATTAAAAGTTATTTATTATATTAATTAATTTCATTATGCATCCCTCTCAATTACTTTATTCAAGTTATAATTATGTTATTTTTAGAAAGGACTTAATTAACGTTGAAATTTAATGTATTTTGTATCTTCTAGAAAAAGAAGATTTTGGAATAGTTCTCAAAATATTCTTCTCAAAAGAACTAACTCAGTTCAGAAAATTAACACACACTATCGATATCATATTATTATGAAATAAAAATTAACAGACTACGTACGTTTAGTACTATATATTCATATCGCTTTATGTAAAGGGAGTTTAACAAGATTAACGAAGTTTGAGGTTTTTCTTGTTGGCTGAGTTGACGCTGCTATTGACCTGCTACTTCGGCATCATAAATAAAATTCACTCGCTCGCGCGCGTACACTCTATTACAATTTACGATCAGCGTGTAATGGAAGTTGCATTAACACGATTTTTACGTTATTCCGATAGACAAATTGCCAAAGTTTCCTCTTGCCAGATCACCATGAGGAAAAATATAACGGTTTGTTTCTTTCTCTGCCGATGATTTTCGTTTTGCTGGAAAATTCGAAGAATAAATCGCGAAACCGATAGCCAGACATTTTTGGTCTAATCGCCAAGCTAAATTCGTATCTCTTAATCTTTAAACTATGGACTTGCAAATTGCACACTTCATTTATAATACGATAAATTTTGCGTGAAACGCGGAATCGTAATTTTCATCTAACAATTCTCTTTGTTGCAGATCACTACAGAATTTCACGATGGTACAGAGGACGAAGGATTCTCAGCTACAGTTGTACAGACATTGCACGAAAGGTAGTACCATTCTCCCTTTATGTCTCTTTTTAGAGATTAATTGCTGTAAACGTTGCTTGCAATACACGTTTTATCTTTATAATTGTTTAATCGAGCTTGATCAAGAGATTAAGACGCTAGGGGCGCGAAAGATTGCATACTGACACATTAAGCGCTCACATTCCACATCTGATATCTCAATAACGTGAGGCGTTTTCACTGACTGGCGCCCAGCCCAGAGAGAGAGGTCGGAATATAAAATATTTCGGAAGCTCTGGAAGTCGTTCGATAAAATTCCGAACATTTTACGCAGTATGTAGATTTAAATTCCTTTTTTCCTCAATAAATAAGAGTATCGCCAGTAGCGAAAGGTAACTCAAAGAGGGAGTAATTAAAGGAATCCGACATGTTGTGACCCACATAATCTCCCGCAGATCCGACAGGGGTTCCTTACTTGAGAACAGGTCACGAATAGTCGCGGTCGATCGATTTTTAATATAAATAGATGTGTAGCGCACCGACACACTCGCGCGAATTCGCTTAATCTTTTCCGTGCCCTTCTCGCCGTGCCGAACGCTTTCTCGTTTCTCTTCCTCGTTTTTCTCTCACTTCATATCTCTCCCTGGCGATTCCCTCTCTCTCTTTCTCTCGTCGCCACTTCACTCTTTCCACTACTGCCGACCTCTCATCATCCACCCTCTTTTGAACTCTTGTCTCTCTCGCAATTCTTTCCTCCACCTCCTCTGTTTTAAGTCCCGTTCGTCCGCCCTGCGCACGTACACCCGTCGCCCTCCCTCGCTTCCGCATTTCTCTCATTTCTTCCTTTGTATTCCTTTTTTTGCCGTCACCTACCGTTTTCCCGCCACCTTTGTTTCACTCGTTTTACGACCGAGAAAATTTATTTACAGAAACAAAAATCGCGCACGTTCGCCCGATATTTGCTCTCGGCCTCCTTGCAACACTTGGCAATATAAACTGAACGCGATCGTTGAAATTGCATCGCGGCATCGTGTTATAACGATCCCCGGTCGCGTGGTCCTTTAACATTTCCGAGGCTTTGTGAATTTAAGATATGGCTATGATAAGCTGGCAACGATTATACCTACAGAAATCGCGCTCTGGTTTCGCTGAAGTTAATATATAAAAGTTTTTTATACTTAAAAAAAATTAATACTGAATATCCCTTACAAAAGACATGTCACAACTGAACCGATTTGATTCTTCTTGAAACATTGGGCACGAAAATTTAAGAAAAATGAAACATATTTCAAACAGAATCAAATCTAGACAGTCGTGATATGTCAAGCTATATTGCACAATGTTAGACGATTTAGATTAGAAAAAACTATTATCTGTAGATAATTTAATTCGTGAGATAAAGAAATAAAGATGGAATATATGCATGAAATTGTGAACTCACCTCGTCGTAGATGAAATTGTCGATCTCTTCCAATGGCCTGCCATAGAGATCATTTGGAAACGGTTCGAATTTATTTGGCAGTACCGCGCCGTCTTCCACTGACATCTTTTTCTTCGGTTGAAAACCATACTCGCGCACTAATTGCACAGTCTTGTTCTCCAACCTGCTTTCCTTCGTGAACGGCTTAACTGTTTGCTTACCACCCTTGCTGCCGGGGGTTCTCGCGCCGGACGACTTGCCCTCGAGCTTGGATTCCATGGTGTCGCCCGACGCGGCCTGCGGCGTTACGACGTCCGCCTGAATCTCCGCGCTTCCGGAATCGCCGGTGCCGGAATCGGCGGAAGTGCCGGCGGTTCCGGCCAACGGCGGCCGCAGCCTCGTGCTGTCCTGCGTCCTGGAACCAATTCTCTTCATCGGCGGGGACTCACTCTTCTTGGACTCCGGTGACGTTAGCTTTTCCGACGGACTCGTAACTTCGTCCACCCTGTCGGCGTCGGCGTGCGAATCCGAGGACTTGGCGGTCGTTCGCGAGTACTCCTTGTTCTCCTCCGACAACGGCGAGCTCGGACGTTCGTACGGCGGACTCGAACGTTCCTTGTCATCGACTTGGTAAACTCTCGCCGCGCTCTTGGGGCAAATCTTCGCACTTAGGCTCGATTCCTCGTACTTAGGCGGACTTAGACGCGCGTATGGCGGCGGCGTTTGGCTCTGGTCCCCGCTGGGTCCCGTCGCCGAAGAGATACGGGGCGAAGGTACTTCAGGACGTCTCGGAAGGTACTCGGGCGCTTCCCCGAAACGGCGCGGCCTAGCTGCCGGCCTGGGATCCTCGCCGGTAACCCGCACGTCGATGGCACTTCCTCTGGGCGATGCACTAACGCTGGATCGTACAAACGACTCCCTCCAGCCGGCGGGAAACTCGGAGGAACCACGGAGGACAGACCTTTCCGGTGAAGCCTGCCCAAGACGATCCTCCGGTCGCCGCGGCCAACCTCTCTCCATCGGCAGCGAGCCATGATGATCCCTCCGTGCTAAATTCTCCGGTAATCTACCGGATTCTCGATATTTGGCTGCGACGCCGGATCTTCTGGGTGGCTGAGGCGTTCTGGAGGTCGCCCCTCTGAGATGATCGTCCAAGTCCCTGCTACCTCCCGGAATATCGAGACTTCTTTGACTACCGCCGTCTCTGGGTCGATCGTTCGGATTCCCGGTGGGCCCGTAAATTCCCTCCTCGGCCTTTTCAGCCAGTTCTTCTCTGCTCAGGTTCTTCACGAAGAGCCCAGCCACCCAAGGTCGGTTTTGGAAGCCATTGTCCTCCGAACTGCTCGGAGGGCTGGGAGAACTTTTTCCCTCGTTCCCGCCCGGCTGAGATGTCATTGGGACCTTTGCTCGATCATCCCTTTCGATCCTGTACTTTCGTCAGCCTCATGCTATCGCTAGATCGCCTCTATTGCTGCCGATCGATAGCCACCACGTTGTTATCGATTGACCAACCGGCAGGATTTTGAAACGTTCGGGATTACGCGATATATCGCGTTGCCAATTCCGTGCTGCCGATTTTTCTATCTCGATTTGCACGGTGCCTCGATCACTGCGATTGCATCTAGGTTATTTCGGAACGCTGGCTCAACTTCTGCCGCAACGCCAGCGAAAGCTCGTGCGAGACATCCCTTTCAAACTGTACGTCACGCTCGACTTCAATTAACACTCGTGAAATCCGCATTCAAAAATATTTTCTTGAATACAGAAATCGTGCTTCTTTTCGGGGCGTAATAGAACCGCCGCGGGGTCGTGGCCGGGAGTTTACAATACAAAAGATAGCAGCCTCGTCGATTCATGTATCGATGCACTGTGCTGCGAAACTGCACTACGCGACGATTTATTTTTCCGGTGTCTCCGCGGTGACTTGTTCAGTTTACGGATAAGTAGATAACATTCGGTGCATTTATTATTGACGATAGCGGAGAACGCCGGAAAGCGTTTGCGTGTGATGGATGGCGACGGAGACTCCTCGGTTGCTCGCGACCTGCTGCTTCCTGCAGATCCTTCTAGTGATCCCACTTGTCGGAAATAACGGCGCGCGTCATTGCGTCTTGATAGATCACGACGGTGATTACACCGGGGCCGCGGCGGTAAAGCGCGTGCGAGGCACGGTACAACGGTGCTTTTCCGAGCCGAACGACGAGCTCCCCTCGAAATCACAGAAGATTCGATCGCCAGCCCCTCAGGTTATACCGTCGCTCTACGGACCCTACCCTCGCCGCATCGTCGAGAGCGGGTTTACACACACTCGCGTGGTATACTCCTCGTGTCGTGTCGCGACTTTAAGAGGTCAAGGAGTCCGTGCCTGCACATAGCTCGCTCCGAATGTCGGCGGCTGTCGAGTGTCACGGTACTACCCTGCTATAAGCGATCGACCAGCCGCGTCTACCAGCCGCTCGGAGCTCCGAGCCGTTTCGCCGACAGTCCGGGTGAATTTAATCATAAATACATATATGCGTGTGGTAGCGAGTGAAAGTCGACCACGTGAGCCACCCTCGCGCCGTCATCGATCATCAACCACGTCACTGTGGCACGTAAACCGTCATGTAAATCGTATTTACAATGTCGTGTGCCGCGCGGGGACGAGAGCGTTTTGCGAGTCGATCGCGGCCCCTCGATCGATAGCTTGATCAACAGTTCGGTAGCGCGGAAACGCGCGTTCGTTCCTGCTTCTCGTACTCCTGGACGTTCACGGAGTCTCGTTCCTTTTTTACTTCTGCCTCGCGCGAGAATGAAATTTGGATAAGTGCACGTCGGAAATACACGAAGCGCCGTCGCCTGCCGGTCGATCACCCCGATCCTCTCACCCGTTTTGTCGCGTTCCGGCGGGATCACGTGAAGAGGACCCCGAGGACGAGAACCGTCGGTGACTAAGCGGCCAGGACGTGAATTAGTCAGGCTGTTCGTTAAGTGTACACCGATCGGGATAAAGATGGGAGGGAAGGCGCGTCCGCCCACACACGATCGCGCTCTCGCAGAACAGCGTGGTCGGCTCCGTATCAGCGTACCACTATCATCACCAGCACCCACCACCACGAGGCGTCGGGATCGGCGGCGAGACCAAACGCGGTCGACTCCGCGGTATCCCCCACGGTCAGCACTCACTCGTCATTCGTCATCCGGCGAGATACGGCGGCGGTTGCGGTGCGAATGATACGGCCGGGCGAGGGGTACGACGACGGTGAAGACGAAGAGAAAAGCCGGAAGCGAGAAAGAGGAACAGTCCGCGGTAAAGAGAGAAGACGTTTCGAGCGGGAGTCTGAGAGTAGAGGGAAGGATCGAGCGAAGAGAAAGACCAGAAGGACAGAGACAGAGGAAAAGAAAGAGAGAGAGAGAGAGAGAGAAAGAGAGAGAAAAAGAGAGAGAGCCGTGGTGCACCCTCGTCGTATAGTCCGGTAAATTCTGCTCGAGCGGGGGTGCAAAATCACGGGCGTCTCTTCCGAGAGCTGTGGCGGCACTGTCGGCACCGAACCCCCATCGGTACCGTGCGCGCGCGCGCGTATCGAACCACCCCGAGCCGGAGAACGCCGCCGGCCGCACGGAATCTTCGTCGGCGTAGCCGCGTACGTACACACGTAACGGCGGGGTCTCGAGGCACGTACACACGCGAGGTACGGCGGTGAGAGAGCGAGGCGGGTGGCAAGGGACGGTCGCGGAAATGGTGATGGTGTTGGTGGGTCGCTACTGCTGGTGCCAGTGCCTGGTGGTGTGGTGGTGACGGCGGCGATGCTCGTGGGGGGTACCGCGTACCTGCACCTGCACGAACACCCACCGCTGCCACTGACGCTAACCCCCACCTACGGATTTACAACGAGCGCAGCCAACCCCCCTGCGAGTGGTGGTGGTGACGGTGGCGGTGGCGGTGGCGGTGGTGGAGGTCGTGGCGGGCAGGATACGGCAAACAGGCGGACCGACCGGGCGAACGGTACCCCCGTTCCGCAGGACACACGCTGTAATTAATCCGCCAATCGACACCAGATTCCGCCGGATGAGAGCCGGGTTAATGCGCGAAACGATGAAAACGGCGCTCCCTCTTCCGCGGCCGACATATAATTCTCGTCCTTACGCGATTATCATTCTTACGCTACGGAGGGATTTTCGCGGTAATGGCGAACGCTATCGAGCGGCGAACGCTATCCGGAATAACGGATTTCCGTTAATGAGATCGGGAGAAGCGACGATTTAGCTGGGAGCTGTGATCGGCTCTCCGACGACTTGTTGGCGATTAAGTTTAAACGGTCCTCTTATCACGGAGCGTATAAGTAAATGACACGGATTCTGTGCGACGTTACGTGATATTGTTATCAAGATTTTCGAACAAATTTCTTCTTAATAAATGATGAAAGTCTTACTTTGAATGAGAAGTTCGTCGATGCGACATTTTTGTGGCGCAAGCAGGATTCTTATTACGTGCACTGAAAGGAAATCTCATTGTACAACGTCAATTTTTTATCTAACAATATCGAAAATTATGATGAAAATTTCAATCGGCTTAGAAACTTTTGTTTGCGGAAGCAATTATCATAAGCTGTGCATTGCGCAAATCGCGGCACGTTCATTTCTTTAAATTTTACATAATAGCCGTAATAAATTACCAGATGAAGTGGGAATCAGTAACCATGATTAATCTAAGCGACGTTATTACGTCGACGTTATTACGATTTTATCCTGACAGAAAGTTGAATGGGAATATAATTAAATAAAGTAAGTCGGTGCATTAGTGAAGCGTATAATTACGCCGCGATATAATAGCATCGTCAATACGATGGTCTTCACGCAATCTGTCACGTCATAGAAATTCAAGAGACAAAGACACGAAACTTGTTATACAGAAAAAAAGTTTCTCGGCAGAAACTTAAGCAGACACATTATTATCAATTTAGTAAAAAAAAATTAAACGTTATTAAAAGATCTTTTTATTAATTAAGTTTTAGTCATAAATAAACAGCAAAGCCTTATTTAGCGTTATTAATTAATCGATGTTAATACTTGGTGTTGTTACATAATGAAAATTTTCCGACTGCAACTTACGCGTTCAAGTTCTTCCGAAAATATATTCCTTCTATCGATCTCCATATTTTAACGGCGACTCGGTAATCGATGTTGGAAGTACCAAGTAATTTGTTATGATTAATCCGGACGAAGGATACAAACGATCTCTAGATAGGTTTTTATCTACCCTTTTAGGAACTACATTCTTCTCGTCTATTAAATAATTATCTTCCCTTGAATTAAACCGGAGGTAATCGGTCCGCGACGTTACGTGATATCCGAGGAATATAAATCCTGCGATTAAAGTGACATTAAATTTAATAGGTGAAGTATGACCTATGCAGGGAGAATCTTAAGCGCGCCGATAATATATGAGACGCTATTTTGCACTGGCTTCCATCTGGTCTCTTAAGCTAGACGTGATTTTCCCATCTATAACTGGAGATTGCCGTTATCCAATGATATATAATTCGGGACGGAAAATCCATGTCACACAGTTCATTATTGCGATATTAACGATGTTTCTCGTTTTGCTATTTACCACTCAAACAATATTACGATTTGCAGATTACGCTTGATCTCAAAGGTAACATATGGTAACGATAATTAATTACAGAGATGGGTGAACGTGTGTATTCTCTTTGTACGGGGTGGCTCATTATGTTTGCGATTCGCGAACGTATTGATTTGGATATACGTTTCTCTCAGACTCAGAGCCACGCGAATTTCAAAACTTATTGGATACTACATTACCCTCGGAAAGTATCTGAACGTTCATTCCCACGAGTATAAGGTAGAGATATTTTCGTTACGGAAGCAATCTTGCAATAAGTTTCCCATCCAACTTGGGCCAAGTGGGGTAATTGAAATTGGGTGAATGCAATAAATTCTGAATATGATTCTAATGTTGAAATTTATTGTACAGTAAATTCAATTGTTAAATGGTTTATAATAATTAACAGTTAGTCATTTAAAGACTCGTGATTATTATGACATTGAAATACTATCGCGGCTGTTCTACTTCTTATAAAATAGTCTACATGCCGAAGTAGGTGACGCATAACAAGGAAGTAATTCGCAATTATTACGAACTCCCGCAATCAAATGCAGCTGCTGCGCTGCAAGCAATTAGTACGCGATCATTTTCATCGTAGCTCCATTTATGTACAATTTCTCTGTGAATGTTCCAATTCTCATCAAAGATATTTTCAAATGTCAGTTTATCTTTGCTTTAATTTGAGAGAAAGTAAATTACAATTTTTATAGTATAACCTCGTGTGTAATAAAATTAGAATCGTTGCGATATTTGAGACGTAAATATATTTTTTGTTACCCTCTAGTTGGGGCGGGGAGGGGGGGGAGGAATATTGCGTGGACCCGAGAAAATCTCAGCTTCGTGAAAATTATATGTAACAGCTGCGTTACTCGGAATATGCATCATGACGCATAGTTTCTGCAAAACCTTGTTTCACGGCATGATGCTTCGTAATATTTCTTGTAAGATCAGCTACTGATGGAAGATCAACTACGATGCAATGCATCCCCTTCGCTACGTATGTATGACCAGCATTGTTTACGGTTTTCCATACGTGTGGAATTGTAGCAACTGTTGCAACTAAATTGTGAAATATATCTTGTCCTCGATTTAGTATTCAAGGGATTTAGATCGAGCACAAAACGCTTTCCGTGTTCACATACAGAATAGTAGACTTTCATAGACTAACTCTGCGACGGAAATATTTTTATTTTATTTTCATAACTTAGAATATAACATATTGATTAATTTTATAAAATATTTATGCGTAACTTAATGCATCGTGCATTAATTATAAGTAAAATTTTTATAAATGTGAAAAGTATTGAAATTTTATTGAAGCAAAAATTTTTTTATTTTTAATAATATAAAAAATTTATATTACATTTTAAAGAGACAAGAGATATATATCTCGAAGAAATATATTTCATACAGCTCGCAAATTTTCAAACGAAGAAAAAAAATGTTTGAAATATTCTTTATATGTACATATAAATCAGGGCGTTCACTAGGAAATTATGGATATATAAAAGAGAGATCTGACAAATTCCGTACCTTTTTTTTTCGATAAATATATTACGCGATGATCGAAGCATTTTTATAACGACAATAAAAAAGCTTGTCATTAAAGGTACGGAGAGACGGATGTGCCGGATATTGCTTTCCACAACCATTCTTACGTGTCCAACCATCCTTACAGCGTGTGATTACAACTTCTCTTTCAACCACTTCTCGCGCGTGTCCTCCCGCGCTATAATAGTCTTCAGAGACAGCGGAAGGGGACGACGAAACTCCACAATGTGGAACGTCATCAGCGGGACTTATGAAGGATAAGTTGTTCAAACCTCCGGAAACCGAGTCCTACTTAGGATTTATAGCGCCGCGAACTTCTCATCTCCCGGCAAGTGCTGATGCTTGCTCATTTATTTATGCCTTCATGAGGTATTCCGTATTCTTTTCAACGGGCGTGACAGCTATTAATCTCGCATAACGCGTGGAATTACTAACGTATTTTCTTTTTATTAATTATTGAAAATGTACATGCCTATCATTGGTAATAGATGCCTATCATTGATAATATATTATAATTCCTTGTTGGAAAACAGAATTCTGTACAAAGATTTATCTGGACGTCGTATCTTTCCGCTTTGAAATTTGAATATTAAACATCTTGATAACGAAGCTCCCAAGTTGAGTAATTCTGTTAAAGTAAAGTCTGGAATTCAAAGTGTCGAAGTTAGAGTTCTATTTAAATAAAAATAGTTTTATTTAAACAGAATTTTAATTTCAATGCAAGGCGTAATTATCAACGTGTCCAATAATAAAAATTAAAAAGATGTAAAAGGGATATTGCATGATAAAATTCTATTATATGTATATAAGAAAATATTCACTTTGATCTGATCGAGAAGCCCGTAGATAAATTTTGCACGTGCAATTTTTCAACGTGCTGCGTAGATTTTAAAAAAGATAACGATTCGCTTCGCTCCACGATCACCGTAATAACTAGGAAATGCAAATACAGAAACGAGGATTTGCATCAAGTGTAAGGCGATGTAATCGCGTTAAAACCGATACCAAGCACAAAGCACATGCTATTGCGAAAAGTACGTCACAAATGGGACTTCGCTATTGTAAGCACGTCCGAGGAATACATGAGGAGAATAGGACTCCTTTAGTCTCATCATACCGACTTGATCCCTAACTCGAATCAAACTCCCCATTGTAATCTCCCCATTGTGAAACTTAGCGTAATATCTCTGCCTGCTGACCGAATTGCCTTATCACTAGAAAATCACGCGGTATTACGCGGTATTATGTTCTACCGCAGCAACAAGTAGTGACCGCAGAAGACAAGTGGATTTAATAAAAATCAATAGAAATTCATTTGACGGCGTTAATACCTCGGGAATTCTTTTCGCAATGTATCAGAGAAATAAAGAGAATTTTTATAAATTAATTTTTTTTTTAGAGAAAGGTAAATGGGGTCAGAATGGTTGAATGCTTTTAAAATAAATTATAGAGCCAGGCATATTATAAAAGTTTGGTGAAATTAAAACTTGCATATAAAGTAACGTATAAATGTCTAATGAAATCAAGTAATATCGTTCTGCAACATTACCCCTTTGAGCTGCAAGAGGTGCAAGCATTCGTTTCATGCTTGTTACCGTGACTCGATAAGAAAGGTAAGTGCTGTTGGATATCAAAGAGAAAGCGGTTTGTCGTATTATCATTTGTTGCACTATTATTTAGAAATATCAGATTAAGAAATAAAACGCAACTACAACATTTTTCGACGCGCAATTTGCGATTAATGTAAGAAGGAATATATTTTTCTTTCTATCTACTTATTTCTCAGTACATTTATATTTCGCATGATAAACGTGTAGCGCGTGACATCCAATGGATGGAATTGACTTTAACTCGGACATTAGTTTGCCGATAACATTGCTCACAACGTAAAATTTTGTTAATTTAATGAAAAAACGTAACATTACTATACATATGAAAACGCATAAAACATTTTTTGAAATAACAGGATTATTCAACATGTAAGAGAAATGTGGTATTTTCAATAATTTTGGATTTATTTTGATGAAATGATTGAAAAATGCGGGTTTTATAAAAATATTTAATATTTATATTTTATTTTTTACAAATTTGATATTCTAAAAAAATGTACATGTATAAAATTATTTACAATGAGATTTTTTGCAAGGTGGACACAAAAGTATTTATGGACAAATATGAACAGATGATGGACAATCTACATATAATTAAAAAAACATACACTTAGAGGTGCTAATGATAAAATTTTTTTTATTTTAGTCTTTTTTCAAGGTGATTAAAAATCGTGATTATTTATGGACAAATTGTGTAAAGTCAAATACCATATCAATTTTGTAAACATTTGCATTTCAGGATGCCAACTTGACAGATCTTAATTATGTGCATAAAAGATAAGGACTCTGCAAATTGGGTCAATATCCGATAAATACATTCTTGTAAAAAAGAGTAAATGAAGTGTAAGAGACAGGGAAATGTGTCTCCCACTCTCTCTTTCTCCCTCTCAGCTATCAGGACTTTGGCGCTTCGAGCTTCATCGACGATTTCTTAATCTCGGCGCTGCAAAAGTGCGACAAGCTGAATGCAGAATGCCGATATTTTCAGATCGGTTCGACCTGATACTCCGTTTTCAACTTTTGCTTTCGTTTCAGCTTGCTCTGTATCTCCTGCAACGTCTTGCCCTTTGTTTCAGGTACTACGAAGTACGCGAAAATCGCGGATGCGGCGGTGAAGCATGAGAACGTCCAGAAGGTCGCGGCCTGGCCCATCCTGTCCTCCATGGTTGGGAATAGCTTGGTGACGGCGAACACCAAGCTCCAGTGCACCACGATAGACATGCTGCTGGCAACACCCTTGGTTTCCGGCGGAAATATCTCGCTTATTACCGTGAACGGCACGGACCCGTAACCGATCGAGAAGACAATGTTGAAGAGAGCGAGGCTGGTCAGCGGTAGCCAGCCGAAGTTGCTCACGTCATTTCCTTCATCCTTGAGCTTGAAATAGTAACCCAGGACGCTCAGACAAACGGTCATCATCGTACCGGATATTATCAGGAGCGGCTTTCGACCGAATCTGAGAAAAGAAGACACGGAATTGATTTACAACTGTCGTATGGCTACTAACATTAATTTCAAGATATTTGTCTTTGTTCGTCTTTTCAAAAATCAAAGTGGACTTGAATAAATTAAACAGAATTAACTCGATGCGTAATGTAAGAAGGAAAAAGGAAGAAACCTAGACGGGGGCGAATCGCCATTCCATCATAAGTCTAAAGGCTGCTGCATTCAAGAAATTCAAGAAAGTTCATGAAAATTTGAAATTAAGAGAAATGCGAGAAACAGATCATACTAAAGATTCATCATGCTCTAACCTGTCAATTACGGTAGCGACGAATATCGTCATCACGACCTCGGTGAACCCGATGACGATGGTCGCCAAGAAGGGGTCGATCGTGCTGTTTGCCGCCTGGAAGATGTTGACCGTGTAGAAT
>VBVQ01000982.1:0-42398 GCA_011636635.1 Tetramorium simillimum
CAATTATGTGATAACATAAAGTAAGTAAATATTCATGTAATTATGTAATAAATTATGCAATTTTAATAATATATTTATAAAATATAAAAAAAACATATAGATTAACTTCTAGTTAATATACAATTGTACATAGTCGATATAACCAATGATATCATTACGTGTGATGCCATAAAATGAGGACACATATATTGTTTAATCACGCATCAAAATTTGCCGATGCATCAAAACGCTCGCATAATTTCGCAAACAACGCGAATGATTTCGTCGTCGATTCTAATTTCGTAGCTGGTCGCGGATTCCCTTAAAAAACAGGCGCGCTAATCCGGCTTCATCAGTTCGTCATCGACTTCGACGAAAAATGCATCTGAAAAGTTGCTGCGCGTTATTCCTGCTGGCGCTAGTCGCCTGTCAGGCTGCACCCTCGGCCGAGGTCGAGACAAAGTCGATTAACGGGGCGGAGACGACATTCACCGGGACCAACATACCACTGGAAGATGCTGGCACGGAAAAGGATAGAGCGAAGAAATCGGCAACGACTTTCTGCGTGGAAGTTCGTTCGGGAAAGCAAGAACAGGTGCCCTGCAGACAGGAGGTAAACCCACCAAGACTTCAGCACGAATCTAAACCGGTAGTTTTTATGCAACCTGTGCCGGTACCAGCACCAGTACCGTCATTAGAGTATCACAGGGTGGTCCCGCAACCGCAACCACAACCGCAAAGCTTCAATTTGATCCAGCAGCAACAACAATCTCAGGTTGTACCACTACCACCAGCGCCAGCTCCTCAACCCTTACCAGTACCAACTCCTCAACCCGTGGCTCCACCAGCTCCTCAACCCACCCCACTGACTGTTCCAGTCCACCAACATCCTCCGATCATTAACATCATACCACAAGCTCCTACAGCTGTACCCTGCGAAAAACCAACCATCGTACAGCCTCAGCCGCAAATTCACACGTTCCATGTCATTCATCCGGAACCTCAATCGACACCGAAACCAGCTGTAACGGTGATCCGACAGGAAGTTAAGCCGCACAAGGAACAGAAACCGTTGCCTTTACCGCCACCGGTGCCTAAGGTAAAAAGACAATCAATTTGGTTAAATATTAATATATGGATAAACTGTAAATAAATTAGAAGCTAGTAATAATAGCTTTTCTAATCAATTTTAAGACAATTTTCTTTTAAAATTCATAAAAACTTGTTCCCATAGTTTTTCAACATTCAATTTTGAACATCTAAATAATAAAAACTTATGACAAGAATTAATTGATTAAAAATTATTATATAAATTAAAATGAATTAACTACAATATTATATAATTAAAATCTATTCAAAAGAGAAAAAATGTACATATTGATAATTATTATTTTCATTTGTTCTTCATAATTCAGATCCTGCCAGTTCCGCACCACGATATCGAATGTTTTGAGCAAAAGAAACCTGTTAATGTTTGCAAGAAATGCGGCCAAAGACCAGCCTATCAACCTTTCGACTTTTTTGTTCAACCCTCACCCTTACTCTACTCTAATGATGTAAGTAGCAAGCATTATTATCTAAAGAAAGTTTCTAATTAGTAGAATTATGAGTTACACTCTTGAATTTGCGTTACGTCTTCAGCTTACTGAATCTGAATTCCTTTTTTTATAGCTGTTTCGTTATACTAAATAAAATCTTTTCATATTGAATAAAATATGTTTTTTTTTGTTGATCCAGCTGTCACAATACGAGGAACCTAAAACTCAGGAAGAAGTATACGAATGCAGCTGCCGACCAGAGAACCGCATCCATACGTTGCATCCAACGCCCTATGCGACATACCGTCAGGAGAAACCATTGTCTCGCGTAATGACATATCCTAGCGATGGAATTATCCGAACTATGCCCTATAGACCCTCGATGATTTCCGCAGAAGCCAATCCGAGTACGTTGGATCAATCTGCCTTCAGTACTTCAGATGGAGTTAGAAACGCGGTAAGTACCGAACTAGATGAATTAAGTAGTAATATCATATGATCTCACATTGAGATCGAGTTACTATGAGCGATATTGCGTGATATTCCAGTGATACGATTTTTGAAAACCGATAAAATCTTTTACACGACATCAAAAGATTCCTGTGTACGCACATTCCTATATTGTTTCTATAAAAAGTGTTTATATTTTGTAAAGTAAGGCCTTCGTTATAGAAAGTTTGACAGTTAAGTTAGAAAGAGCTACATAACATTCGATTTCACGCACAGGTTTAATCCTTTATATCTTCGATGACTTCGTTAAAGGAATTGGACCAAGCAAGCTTAAAAATCTTAATTGGACCAAGCAAGCTTAAACATCTAAAATATTTAAAACTTTGTACAAAACCTTCAACGCAAACCTTCTTATGTATTATTTGTTCAAAATAATAAAAAAAAAACAATTATTCATAAAAACCTTCTCAATTGTTCTCCCTTTGATCCTCCGATTAATATCTGATTAACATTTCTATAGTCTATATATAGCGTATTAGCTCTGAAGCATTGCGTTTGGAATCTTTTGATGCGTACGAGACAAAACATTAATCGTACGCTCAACTGCTGAAAATATACAGCAAAAAATTAAAAATTGAGAATTATCGCACAACAATTTGTGCTGAAAGAAACCAGCATCGATTATATATTTAAATTACAAATGACTTAAAAAATTGTACGTCCTGATGTTTAAAAGAAAATTAATTCTAAGAAAGAAATTTAGATGTCTAAATATACCATAAAATGTGGTTTTCACAAATAATAAATACTGAATTATTTTTTGCAGGAAGGAAGACATCACAAGAAACAATATTCCCCTCTGAATCTCTCGGTGCAATTTCCCATCGCGTATCCGGGATCCGACAATCCTAAATATTATGAAGTATATCGCCCTGTATATACTAATCCAAACCCTTATCCAAACACCTATCCAAGCACATACACTTATGGAAACTATGGAAATTATGGAAACTACGGAACCTACGGATCCTCATATCCGGCAAGCTATGATACTTCTGCAAGTAGTGTACCGTCAATTACGGTAAATGCGGGAGGACCATTTTATCGTGAAGCTCAACACATTGATCCATCATCTCAATCGAATGAAATCGAAATACTACCAAGAGAAGCGCTTTCGACTAATGAAATAGTTGATGCCTCCAACAATCAGAAGCGAGAGACTGACATTATTCAATTGAAAAATAAACAAGCAGAAATTACACAGGAAGGAGAAGAAGGCAATTCCATAAATCAACAGTAATAAAAATATAAGATAGAAAAAGTAGTCTTTGAATCTTCAAAGACATAAACATGTCTAAATAATTTGTCAATTAGTTTATCACTAACAGATTTAATCTCGAGACGGCTTTTATTATTTATTTAACTTAACGCCATTAAAATATCACATTTAATTATCTAATAATTTTTTAATTTTTCTACGTTTTTCTACAATATACTGAATATTGTTAGAATATTATTAGTTTAAACGAACATATATGTTTTTATAAATAATAAAGCACCATTTTTTAAATCGCAAATTGTGTATAATTTTGAGCACTCACCGTTTTGAATTCTGCACTCCCATCTTTGTGTGATTTTCCTGTATTATATATATTTCTTCCTGTACAGTTCCCTTTCACCATGAGACATATTTACACACGTGATTTGTTTTCTGATCGTATGCTTCAAAATCTTAGAATTATCGGAATCGAAGTTGAGCGTAATTTTTCGAAACGTTACAATCGATGTTCATAGATAAATTCACGTTATTTATTTGAAGAATTTAGCCTGCAAAATGTTACATATAACAGTTAAATTTAGCATATCATATATTAAGAAAACAATTTTACAACAAATTTATCTTTATAATTTTTTCTTTCTCTCCACACACACGTTTCTCAAAAATATCAAAAAAATATTTTTTCTTCATTTATTAAAATTCATCTAATAAACTGAATAAATGTCAATATAATATAAAAATAAATATAAATATATATAAAGATACAAATATTCTTACAATTGAAATTACTTATGAAATTTTATTGACGTCATCGAAATTGAAACTTATGTATAACATTATTCAATATTTCTTCTAAATTTTCCAATTGCTGGAAACACCATTTGCTTGTTGCTGGACATATCAACACGATGGCAATAGCGCCTATTGTTAAAGGAGCAAACAACATCCGAATTAACTAAAAAGTTAAGTAAAAAATTAGTTATGATTAATTAAAAATCAGTCGAGTATATTTTAGATATATACATGAAATATCCAAGACACAAGCAGCCATCCGATCAACATTGTTGCTGTTATGGTTAAATATGGAACATATTCCGGATGAAGAATGTGCCGCAAGCAAGGAATTTTATCGTTCAAATCGATCAGTACAGTCTCCAACTGTGTTATTAAAAATGCTTAATAGCATAATTATTGTAATAAATGTAATTGAGAATACTGAAAAACTCACATCCATGTCGTCTTCGATAGATTTTTATAGAAACAATTTTAATTTAAATAAAAAATCTTTTTATAAAAAAACTATAAAAAATCACTAATATATAGCGATTATAACAGTATAAAATTTTACATATTGATATAAGATTCTTGCGAAACGTGTGACTCGTAATGAAAGTAAAATTTCGTCATAAATATGCAATTTCAGTTGATTGAATTAATAAATTGACTACTTCGCCATGTTTATTAATATTTGTATATACATATAATGTATATACCTATGTGTTTATTAAAATAGTTTCAAAAATCTTGTATCTTCTTTTCATAAACATCGAAGAATTTGTAAAGATCGTTATGCAATATTTTGTAATAAAATATATTTCATGTTTATATAAATCTTTTATGTAAATAAAATAATTATTTTATACAAATAATTCTCTTTTTAATTATCATTCTTTTTTTCTTCGTACTCAACGGGATGAAATGGTATCCTTGCGTGCAGTTGATTCTTTCATTGAATTGTTATCCTGAAATTGATCTTCTGCAGGTGATACCTTTGTTTACTGATGACACAACAGAAGAAATTTCGCCGTTTAAAGGCAAAAAACTCTGCGGTATTTCTTCAAGAATGCTATTTTTGTATGGCACGAACGGAGTTTGCATATCTACCTGAAGTTGAACCCCGGGTGATGATTCTTGTCGAAGAATCGTTTCCTGCTGCTGGTCACTTTTAACACATGTGCACAGTTTGTGAAACGCTGAGGATGTCATTCTTGCCGTCAGGATTGTTAGAAGCTGTACAGGACCAGGTGTTTAAAATTAACTGACCATGGGGCTACTTAGCCCTGGTCTTGGTTATATATTGCTTAATAAAATATTTATTAATTCTTATAAAATTTTTAGACTCTTTTAGAGCTTTTTGAAATAGAGATAAAATCTCTTAAAAAGAAAACTAAAAAAATTCATGATTAATGAAAATTTAACTATATACTCACAATGATTAAATTTGCAGCTTGCCGTAATAAAAATACGGCTGTGGGATGTATTAGGATAATCGTTATTTCCATCAAACGCGAAACAGCAGCAACAGAAAACAGGATACCAGACAACATCAATAGAGTTACAAGTTGGAAAAGTCCAATCAGTACCTATGATAAAAATATCTCTCAAATCGTCAAACTTAAGGCTCCTGTCCTGGGTAACCGCAGCTATCTTGAAATGTGAAATCATGACATCAGAAGCGAGAAATTACACGTAGAAAATCTTTGCAAATTTCTCGCTTCTAATGTCACGATTTCAATATGATCGGCAAGGAGCCTTAAAATAAGATTTTAACTTGCTTGCTTAAATTCTACCATCATAAAATTTGTAATTTTTTATAAATATTAGAATTTAAAAATTACTAGCGCGCGTATACAGGTATGTGCAAAAAACTCTTAAATATTAAATTATAAATCGCTGAAAATAATTCTTACACAAAAGATCCACATTGCCGATGACTCTTCGTTTCATAAATAATTAACATTCGCAGTTTTGTCAATCATAGAATTTTCGTAATTCAATCGATTAAGATTCGTGATCATTATTATATTTCAAGAACTTCTGCATTCCGCATTGCTTATCTTGATTCGGCGAATGAGTTTAAAATTCTTTAAGAAACTTTAACATGTTTCTTCAATTCGACATGACACAAAAATAATACTAATTTATGTTATTTCTACCAAGCCTATCCAACTTCACATTGCACTCTCAAAAACAATCATTCGATAAATCATTTTAAAAAATAAAAAATAAATAATTAAAATTTGCAAGAAAGATTTAACCCTGTTGTTGAAGAATAGTTATATTTGAAAAAATTACAAAAAAATACAATAATTTTGATTCATTACAAATTTTTGATAAAAAATATAGATTATTTTTGATATAAATAAACTATTTGTATAACTATATATCACACGTTGGAATTTTAGATTATTTTATAATTATTCTCCCTTCCAAACTTTCCGTAATGCATACTCCTGAAACAAATAATATAAGTTATACTGTAGAAAATATATTTGTTTAAAATATAACTTAATAATATATATTTCTGTAAAAAGGATGATGAAGACTATGTAACTCACATCAGCAACTTCCTTATTATAAATCTCTTGGCAATTGTTCATAAAAGCTGTAGTTTCTTCCTCTATTTTTTGAATTTCTGCTTGTAATTTATTCCTTTTCAAGATTTTTTCATTTAAACAATCTTGATTTTCATTTAATTTAGTTTTTTGTATCTTTTTTTCACTAAGGATTATTAAATTTTAATTATTTTTATTAAAGTATTAAATATTAAAAATTATAAAGAAAAATAATTCCAAAAGTGTTTTAATTTAAAAAAAATTTAATTCTAAACTTATAAAATATTACCTTAATAATTGTCTGTGCAGATTATATAATGGATCCAAATCTTTTTCACGAAACATTTGCAACTCATCCTTTTCAGTGTCCATTTGGTTTTGGTGCATTGCTTTTGTAGTTTTTAATTTGTCGCAAACATTGTTCAATGAATCAAGTTCTTCTCTAATAGTATTTAATTCCGCTTTCTTCTTCCTACATTAAAAAATATATACATTAAAAAAAATATAACATTTTATTGTTATATTTTTTTAACCGAGTAAAAATATATATAAATGATCGAAATATATGTAAATAAAAACCTTTGCTCTTCATATAGTTCTGCTAGTCTACAAAAATCGCCAGTTGCTTTTTGAACAAAATTCAATTTCTCCCCGATTTGTTTTATGGACTGTTTCTTGTCCTGAATGGCTTCTTGCATTTCACCTCGTTCTTTTTCTTTTGACCTGTGCTGTTCCTCAATTTCATCTAAACGGGATCGATATTTTTCTGGCGAATTTACAACTTCTGACTGTAAATCAGTTATCATCTTGCATAGCTAAAAATTATAGTACATGTTAAAAATTTATTGATTACTGTTCAGTAAGAGTGAAGATTATTATTGCTTTAAAAAAAACAAGTTTCAAATAAAAGTATCTACCTTTCCTGCTTTTATCTTAACAGAGCTATAACGTTCTTTAGCTTCTTGGTGTTCTTTTTCTACATCTTTTTTCATTGCTTCAGATTCCAACTCCTTCTTATTGTTTTTTTCGATTTTTGATTGTATAGAATTTATCTCATCCTCTAGCTAAAATAATACAATTTGATCTTATCATTGCACACTTAAGAAAAAAATCAATTAAAACCATGTAACTTTATACTTACTTTTTCTATCATTGACAATTGCTTTGCTTTATGCATAACCTTATTATTAATAGCCTCTGAAACTTGAGCCTTTCTTTGTTTAAGTTCTTCTACCATTTTAGCTCTATCCTGAATTTCAGCCATTCTTTCAGTAAATCCTGACTGTTTCTGCATTGCATATAGTACAAAGTTAGAAAGAAATTTTGCTTGTTTCTTAAGTCGCTTTTGTCCTACAAAATTCATTTGTAATATTAACAACATTGTATCTATTAATATAATACAATTTTTGCTTTCATGAAAAGTTCTAAAACTAAAGTATTTGAAATATTTTACCTGGACTAGTAATGTCAGTGAGACAAAAATCTTGCAGAAGTATTTTATCAAATATCTGTGCCACACCTGCATGTAAATTTATGAGATTTACTATCGTGGAATCCTCATGATACGGCATAGCAGTAATCTGGTCTGGTGTTGCCTAAAATTTTGCGTAAAATTTCATTACAAATAAGAATGCAGCAAAACAAAAATCTTGTTACTCCAAGGCATTATTTACATCAACATGTATGTACTAGTCATCATACAGTGATGACTAGTACATACACGTTAAGAGATTTGGGGACTTACCTGTTCGATGGCACTCACATCTATACAAAAGTGAGCTAAAAACTTTGTTAGTAAATTAACAACGTACTCTTCGCTTGGATTTTTCAGATCTTTTATCGTGGATGGCAACGAGGCGTCCAGTAAAGTACGATGAATCGTATTATTGGATAGATCCATGATAATATTGCCTGCAAATTGAGTTTTAAGAAAAGTATTAATATAACAAAATAGGTAACATTAAAAATAAATATCAACGAGCCATCTATTTCTTAAATGCCTGTGCAATTACTTAAATGCCTGGTCTACAATAGCAATAAGAGTGGATTAAGGCTGTAAGACATCTGAGTAAACCGTCGTTTCTGGCTAATAAGGCGTAGAGTAAGACCGTGATGCTGTATTGAATATGGGATTGAACCATTTCATTTACGACCTTACTCTACGCCTTATTAGCCGGAAACGACGATTTACTCAAATGTCTTACAGCTTTAATCCACTACTCTTACCGCTATTGTAGACCACGCATCAGAGAAATTACCTCTGGTCTCTTAAATACTTTTAAAAATGAACGTGGAAATAGCTTTTCACGTTACCTGTGCTCTGAAAATACGCGAAATCCTCTCCGCTCTTCGGAATGTCAAAGCTCGACCCAACTCGACCTCTTGCTTCTGCAACGTGCCGAATTTATTTGAATCTCTTCCCACCAAGAGAAGGAGAACCGTACGTCGCCAACACGGCCAACACAAATCCACTTTTCTCCTTTTCGCTAGGACTATTCGGGAACGTGACGTTTCATAGACCGAATGTTACCAGATTTTGCCGCATGGCCGTCGTGACGTCACCATAAGTTTGCGTTACAATAGCCGTGCCACGTATTTTTCCCATTTGAGTGTCTCGCAAAATCGAACGATCGACAATTGGTTTAATGTCTTTTACCTGCTTGTCGCGAGTGACCTAAGAAGCTCACAGCAGGCATGGGGTCGTCTCAGAGCGTGGAGATACCGGGAGGCGGTACAGAAGGTTACCATGTATTGAGGGTAAGGATGACCTGTCAAGAGTAACACCCCAAGTATTGTCCGCCTTTAGAAAATCGCCTTCGTGCAAACGTTGCGAGAAATAATAATAAAACCTATGGCAAAATATACCTGAGTGATACCTGCATATTTATAAAAATTCAGACCGTTCTACGATCCGATTTGTTTGCAAATTTAACATATTGACTACCAAAAGTAACATTCGTGGCCTGTCATCTTTGATTTTATTATCTCACACTGCAGAGGATATTCCAGATTCATAGTCATCTTTTGATGACTTTCCATAAAATAGTATTCAGAATCAAAGTTTTTCTGGATGAAAATATAAGATACATGTGTCCACTATATGTTAAGTTTCTTGTAGTTTATTTTCTGCCAATCTGAAATTATAGATATATTAGTAATTTAAATCTTAAATAATGTGATCTTAAACGATGTTAAATTATAATTTATTTATGCTTTTGTTATTAAAAAAATTGACAAGAAATTTAGGAATAAGAATTAAGGATGTAAATGTGATTTACATCAGTGAAGATACCTTACATATATTTTAGTTACAGATAATTGATCTGATCTTATTATTACATTTAATGTTATTTAATTTATTAATTATCGATATAAAGACTTAGGTTAGAAATTTAAAAAATAAAACTGCACTAGACACAATATCAATAGATGTTCTTTTTTATTAGGTTCAGGAAGGTTCTCCTGGGCAGCAAGCAGGACTGGAAGCATTTTTCGATTTTATAGTGGCAATTGGAAATACTCGTTTGGTATTCTTATTTATAATTCCTATTCTGATAAAGATACATATTTTATACCATTACATTAATATAATGTGTCTCCATTTAAAAATGTTGTACATGTGCTTATCTTAGGACCAAGATAATGATACCTTGAAGGAACTTCTAAAAGTTGGTGTAAATAAGGAACTAACAATCACAGTATATAGTAGTAAAACACAATCTGTAAGGCGAACGAAAATCGTTCCGAGTATGACATGGGGTGGACAGGGTTTATTGGGTGTCAGCATACGTTTCTGTTCGTTTGAAGGCGCTAACGAAAATGTTTGGCATGTACTTGTAAGTATAAAATTTATATATAAATCTCGAATTAATTTCATATAACATGTTACAGTGAAAGAATGCTGATGTTCAAATTTACAGGAAGTACATCCTTCCTCTCCTGCTGAATTGGCCGGTTTACGACCATTTACTGATTATATTATTGGAGCAGACTCCATTCTTCATGAAAGTGAAGATTTATTTACTTTAATAGAAGCACATGAATCGCGACCTCTTAAATTGTATGTATATAATACTAACGATGATTCCTGTAGAGAAGTGACTATTACACCTAATAATACTTGGGGCGGTGAAGGAAGGTACATAGCATCTCAAATTCAATAATCCTTGAATATTATTTTAGCACACAAATATTGAAAATTATTTTGTGTTTATTTAATAGCTTGGGATGTGGAATCGGATATGGATACTTACACAGAATATCTGTCAGAAGCGTACCGGACCAGAAACCTGCTAATTCATATGTGGTAAAAAATTATACCGTGTTTTTTTTTCCAATATTTAAACAATTCGAAGGAAAAATGTGTGTATGCATGATTAACAGCATTACATAATAGAATAGTAGCTTTACACAGACTATTATATACATGTAGACTGCTTTACACAGCTACTATATATAGACAACTTTATACAGACTTTAGACTATACTGTATTACCGTTATTATTACCATGAATATTTCCGTTTCAGAATACTCCTAAAACTGCAATGCAAACTCAACCGGCAACAGCAACGACTGCTACCGTTACTGTAGCGGAAATCAATCCAATTGTCAGTATACCATCCGGACTATCCGCTCCGCCGAATTATACTGCTCCGATGGATAGCTCGATGAAAAACTTAAAGAGTGAACAGGAAACAATATCAGCTCAAAGCATACCTGGACCAAGCACGCAAATGCAACCAGCAAATCAAGTCAATTTCACTGGTGCCGTTGGTGGCAGTACACAGATCAGTTCGGTCCCTCATATGTTTTCAAATCAATCCACCACCTTCACACCCGGTAAGTAAAACTAGATTTTGTGTATGTATTTTATGTAAATAATATATTACTCTTATTGCTTAATTATAGACTTAAACTAAATTTTTAGAAATTACAAAAAAATAATCTTTCAAATAAAATCAAAACATTAATTTGTAACAATTTCCAAACATTTCTTATATTGCCACTGAAAATTTTATTAAATCTCAAAAATTTATTTTTATGGAATTTTAAACAAAAAGAAAAAAATGATAGATTTTATAATTCTTATACTCTCTTGACATTTAAATATTTAGACTGTTGCTGATTCATTTACTTAATTGTTCAGGCACTTATCCAATAACTCCAAACATTCCTGGTATGCCAACCATTACGCCGTTACCACCGAACGTCACCACGTCTTCTGAAGGTTCAATCGTACCGCCTGGACCAATTCATGTTCCGGGACAACAGAGAGAGCAGAATCCTATTCATGGTACGACTACAATCAATGTCCCAATGTTGCAGAGAGAGCAGAATCCTATTCCTAGTGCGAACATGACTGCTGGGTTTAATATGCCGCAGTCTCACATTGTAACAACACCTATCTCACTGCCAGGAATGCCACCTATCACAGTCACTGCTTCTCTCCCGCAAGATACATCCTTCTATCCATCTGTTCTTCAACAGCAAAATCAATTACCACCTGGTATCAGCACTACCACCGTCGCTCCGACGATGACGTTGCCGACGTCCACGCAGTAAGGAACTCACGTTTTTAAAAATTAAATAAATGGAAGATAATATAATTTTCACTTTAATAAAGTATACTTTTAAGCGTGCCGGTTAAATAAAATCTTTTGTCCATTCTCTGTCGATACAGAGAAAAAGAGCCAGTAAGACTAAAGATGGTATTTATAATTGTTTTTTTGGTGAAAATTTTTCTATATCTATATATATATGTATATATATAGTCATGTTCACCAAAGAAAGATTATAAGTACTTCTCTAAGTTTTATTTCTTTTAAATGTCGAGAATGTGATGCGCATAATAAATTTTTTAATGTATACTAATGTGTACTAAAGAGAATAGTAATGTAATATTGTACATAAATAAAATAATCGCAAGATCCTAATTATATTATACTGCATCATTAAAAAAATGTCATACTTATTAATTTTCCATATATTACCTATAATTTTAATTACATATAATTAACACATGGTACATATGTTAGTGATAATATGTACATTTTTGTATCTAGAGCATTTTGTTTTAATTGAAGACGTAAAAATTCCAAAAATTGTGAGTTTGATCTCCAAGTTGAGAAAAGAACTCACGCCACGCGAAAGCGATATTTATTATATGTTTGCTTCAATTATTAACATTATAACAAGTACTAGGTATAGATAGGCAGTAACGCTCGGACTTCAAATAGTGTTCTGTGTTGTTGTTACAAGACACTTGTACATTCTTATATCGAGACTCTTTAAATGATAATTTCTGCATCACCTAGCTCCTCGTCAGTCGGCAACATTATCTTCGCTGGATCAATATAATTGGGATCGATAGCAGGAAGTCCGTGCTCCTCTCTGTAACGAAGCTGCAGATACGCCTCTCGCTGGGCCCAATCCTTGCCCCTGACATCAGGTAGATAGGCCATGACAGCGCTTCCGAGCACCAGGCATATGGTTATGGTGACGAACAGAGTCTGGTGCAGGGCATGACGATCCTCCGCCTCGTCCTCGTTACTGAAGCCGTAACTCACCCACTTTCTTTTGACGGGTTTCGCTTCTTCCTTAGGGTTGGCGTAACAGCACGGTGTCGTCATTATCCTGCGACACACCGTCGTCTCCTTGGGAGACATCAGAGCTAACCCCCGGCGTAGACCCTGCACGCAATTCATGCGGAATAACGCTGCCATCGTCAATAAGTACGTCCTCCCGCTTTGCGACAGCTGTCACGAAGAATACGTGAGAGTCCCAATGCCGGTCACGTTATGTGAATTGCGAGTGTGATGAGCCCGGAGAGAAATTAGATAATATTTCCTCAAATATATTCGTACTATATGTGCAAGTATACATATACATTTGGCTGTATATGAGAAAGTTAGGCTAGGTTCCCACTAGCCAATCGTAGTAAACGAAAAATTATCCAATTGGCTGGCGGTGGATGACTCGCATTGAACGTCGAGCGTCAGCGTGAAAAGATCCCTTTATGCTTGTCTAACTAATTAATGTATATTTCTACCAATGCAAATTAACTTTAATCTCGATTTAACTCATTTTCTGTTTTTTTTTTTAACTCTGAGGGTTTTAAAGGCCTCAGCACGGACTTTGCATAACGCATAAGGAAATCTATCAATCCGAGGTCCTTTATTTCTCTTTTCAGGGTAGAAATAAAGAACTCTGATTGGTTGATTTCCTTATGCATTATGCAAAAATCTATGCTGCGGCCTTTAGAATTAGAAAAATAATTAGAAGAAGATGAAAAGTAAATTAACTGAGATTAAAATTAATCTGCATTGATAAAAATGGACATTAATGAATTATAAATATAAGAAATTATAAACAGTACTCTCTCTGGTAATAGGAAATAATTATTTGATCAAATAATTGATGTAAATTAGAGCGTGATCATAAAAATTTATTTATGGTTGATAGTCTTTGATATCTCGATGGTAAAATCGTTCATCGAGTTTGGCCATCTAATGCGCGACGGATTCGTGGTCGATCGAGCGGTTGTACGGTGGCTCCCGCACGGACAAACGAGGGGAATTGTTGAGCAGCGTCGTTGGGGCCGCCGTTTCTCGTCGAGAGTGCGTCATTTATGTGTTACCGAGATAGTCGGCGGAAACGAGGCGTTTAATCAGACCCACGGACGTAGCGAAGCCAGTACAATCGAGTGAGTATCCCTCGACATCGTCGCCGCCGTCGCCGTCGCCGACGCTGCCGCCGCCGCCGAGAATGGCCCGCGCGCGAATTCGCGCTGATAACCACAAACCGGAATGTGTTAAATCGATTGGCGACGTCGTGGGGGATCTCGGCGGTGACGGGCTCGCGGAGACGCGAACAAGTACCGATTTGCGTCGACGGGGACGACGATTTGCGATGTGACGACCGCTCGTGTTTCTCCGCCAATCGGTATTAGATCGCGTCGCGCGAAATGAATATGGAGGCTGTGTATAAGTTTGTGCGTGTATGTATGTGTGTATGTTTGACGCTTTGACTGATGAGAAAACGCAAAACCTTCGACCTAACTGTCCTGTGACGTACTATATTTAGCCCGTAATAAGAAATAACGAGATCTATACTCATGTATCTTTATGAATAGATGTTCTATAATCAAGCAATAACAAAAGCTGCATTGATGTAATTTGTAAACATATAGTTTATTATATGTTGTGCAATCTAATAAAGGTACTTACACAAATTAAATGTGCATGACTACGACTGTTTTGGTGTTTGGTTTAGTTATATTATTTTTATATTAAATTAGTTACATTATATAATAGGTTTCTCATGTTGTTCCTCCAGGTATGAGACGTAAGAGTGAGAGGAACAAAGCGAAGGGATCTCCAGAGAAGAAAGTTGAGAAGCCGACGAGGAAGTCGACGCGTAGGCGTGGCAAGAGATCACCTTCCACCTCGTCTGAGCAAGACACTTTAATTGAGGATGTGGCCAAAAGTGCCATTCAAGTCAAGGAGATCGAGAAGGAGACAACTGTGCAGACGCGTCTACAGAGCAAGGAAATAGAGCAAACGTCACAAGGAAATGAAGAGAAGGTCTCCTCTAGTGATATAAAGGTGGACATAAAGGTGGAATCATCCGAAGAGGACAACGGCGGCTCGGTATGGAAGGTAGCGAGAGCGGATGCGTCGCCTGGCGAGATACAGAAGTTGAAGCTGTGTAGGCAGCGCAACACGTCAGAACCATCATCAGACACACCACCGTCGAGCAGGAAAGGTGTCAAGTCAAGTAGCAAGTGGCAAGGAAGTGGTGAGGGAGTTGCAGAGGAGGCTGACTCGGCGGATGAGCAACTGGTTTCTTGTACAAGAATGCTCAGTAATGCTGAACAGCCGAACGATCCCTCCTCTTCATACCCAGGTCAGGACTCCAACGAAGAGGTAAGTGATAACAAGGAGATCCTGCCTGAAACCACTTCAGCCAACTTGTTGTCTGACGATAAACCAAACATAGATCAGCACGGTGAATCAAATGAGGCAAATTGCGCTGCCCAAATCGTTGATATCGAACCTGGTAAGCCGGGTAGTACGACAACCGTGCCAGCTCCTAGCGCGAACGGTGAGGAAACTGCCGCCACTGTCGACGTTAAGGAAGATAAACCTGTGGAAGACGAACCTGTGGAAGACAAACCTGTGGAAGACAATCCTGTAGAAGACAACCCTGTGGAAGACAACCCTGTGGAAGACAACCCTGTGGAGGACAACCCTGTGGAGGACAACCCTGTGGAGGACAAACCTGTGGAGGACAAACCTGTAGAAGACAAACCTGTGGAAGACATCAGTGAAAAGTCAACAGAGATATTTATTAAAGAGACTAGCGTGGAAAATGTTCATAGAGATACGAGTAGCGAAGATGAAGAGGATAAAGCGAAAACGCATCGTCCAGTGGACTCGTCATCCGATTCGAATGACGAATCGCGCCCTAAAAGAAGCAGCGACCGAACAAGTAGTGATCGAACGTCGCCACGTACTAGTCGCAGAAAACATCGAAATAAATATAGAGATTCGTCAAATTCAGACACACCTGATTCCGAAGACGATCCTGTTGAGAGAAAGGTCTCTGAACCTTATGTGGAAGAGGAGGAAGAGGAGGAGGAAAAACCGAGTACAGAATATTCGCAAGAGAATGATAAAGAACAATCGGTGTCGCCGGAAAGAACAAATTCTCATTCGAATAATGTAGAAAAGATAGAGATCGAGCATAGTGAAATCGTTGAAGAAAAATCGGAAGAAAATGTAACTGAAAAATCGGAACAGTCTATACCGGCTAGCACTCAAGTGGTCGCTCACAAGCCCGTTAAAGTCAACTTGAAGAGATCATTGTAAGCATAAATATCCTTGTACAATGAATATCGTTTCTCGACAGAGGAATTTTGTAAAAGACGTAAAGTGTAATAGATATTATTGTGTGTGAAGCTTTCTAATGTATCATTATATTTGCAGAATGATTCAGTTATTAGTTTTTATATTTTTATATGCAAATAAATTGATATATCAAAATTTCATAATATTGAATTATAATATAATTACACTTAATTTTTTTCTATCTATTTTCAGCTCAACAAGGATATTATCTGAAAAGAACGAAGTGAAAAGAGACGATGCTGATACAAACCTCGATAATGAATCCAATAGTCAAAATAAGGTATAATAATTAGTATTTTGCCAGAATTATAAGGATATTTATATTCCGTTTAGCATATTTTATTTAAATAATGTGTATTTCAGGAAAATGGCAGTGAACAAGAGCCAAAATGTGTGCCGAGGAAACGTCGATGGGGGACCGCACTTTCCACGGATACTGCACCCTCTTTTTCGATCTCAACTGATTCACTCAAGGTTTTATTCAATTAACACACTTTATTTTCGATTCTTGAACAAAGTTTACTAACAATAATGTATATGTAATAGGCATTGGTACCAGGTGCGAAGCCATTATCCATCAATGAAGTTCGTCTCTCCAAGGACGATGACGAGGATAGAGATCGGCATAGAAACGATAAACGGCACAACTCAAGTGATAATATAAATGATAAGGCAATAGATGAAAACTTGCAGAAAAATGGCGCTGCCAAAAAAGGCAATGGAAAAATAGATAATCACATTGGTACGTGTATTTACAATAAATGAAATTATAAATTTTTATATAATCGTTAATAAATTCCTACTTAATATTTCTATATTATTTTTATAGCAGCGAGGCGAAAGATATCAATCGTGAAGGAGATGCCGCATGTAAAATCACCAAGTCCGCCAGCATCCAAACCTACCAATATTCTCCTGATTAAGAATCTAGTTCGCCCTTTCACGCTAAATCAGATCAAGGAACTTCTCTCGCGTACTGGTACCATCGTGGAGAACGGTTTTTGGATGGATCGAATTAAATCTAAATGCATTGTCGAAGTACGATTATAAATATAGAATATTATGATACAAAAATTTTGAGTCAAACTTTTCACGATTAATCTTAATATTGCAGTATTCCAATGAGGATCAGGCCTTTGAGACCAGGCAGGCGCTTCACGGGATTTCTTGGCCTATGTCCAATCCAAAAAAACTTCATGTGGAATATGCTACAAAGGAGGATATGGAGACCGCTAGGGAATCGTCCAAGGAACAACCAGTTGCTCGTAAAGCTGAGCCGCTCTCGTCCGATTCGTGGCAGCAGGATTGGAGTCGCGATGAAAAGACTAGTACGACGAAGGTAAGGATTTACAGATTTGTTTAGATCATTTGAATGTTTCAATTTAATGAAACGTCTACTTATTAGGTGACCGTGGTAAGAGAATGGGATTTAGGGAAAGAGGACGGCCAACAACACATCAGGGAGAAAGAGCGTGAAAAGAAGGAACATGATAAGAAAGTTGGGCGGCGAGTGAGGAGTCGCAGCCCAACATTGGACGCGCATCTATCGGCGCCGGCTCGCAAATTTAAGAAGAAGGAGGACGATCCACCTCCGGCCAAGCTTTTGGATGATCTCTTTAGAAAAACGAAGGCGACACCTTGCATATATTGGTTGCCACTTACAAATGAACAGGTAGGTAAATTCATTGAGCTATCTCATTATTTTGAAATATTTAGAAGAATATAGAAAGAAATTTATTTTATAAATTTATCAAATATATATATATATAATATATAAACGTTTTATATGGAAACTTTGCAGATAGTCGTAAAAGAAGAGATGCGACGACAGCATATGGCAGAACACGCACGCAGATTAGAAGAGATGAGACGCGCTGACAGAAACAGGGACGGTCGACGTCGACGTAGTCCGAGAAAATAGAGATCAGCGTATATCGTCGGCAACTTTAAACGTACCTTTCCTCCCTTAACCTGATTTATCCTAAATTTAACTTTTTTTCTGCTTAAATTCACTCATTCCACTTAAATCAGTTTCTTCAAGTCGGAATTTTTTGTTTATATATATTAAAAGATACTGGTTATCAGAGATACTTTTTTTTCTTAATTGTTCAACATTTGAAAATTAAACGTTACTACATTTGTTCATATTCTAATCTAGTTTTTTTTTCGTATATTTCTTTAATCTCTATTTCTTTGCTTTCTGTCAATTTAACTTCAGATCAATCATTGCATGATTATCAAATGTCCTTTCGTTTCCTTGTTTCCTTTCCTTATGCATCAGAATTAAACCATATTTCTTACAGGTCAACATTTATCTATCCCACAGAGAGCCAATAACTGTAGATCAGACGCGGTACCGTATATTTGCGTCGACTGTTCATGGCAAATAATACCAATTCACTCTTCTATGTCATGTTCGAAACTACACGTGAGAGACTCGCACGCTCGCAGCATCCGCACGGAATAATCTGACAACGTGGGAACCTCTTTGAAGAAAATAGACGAGATATATTGAATGTGGACTAGACTTGGGACTCATGAGAATATCGTTCGTTCCTTCGCTTTTTTCTTGTTTTCTTTTTTTTACGAATCGAACTCTACTGGAGAAATGAAGTTATATGATGCAATTTGGATGAAAAACACTATCACCTGAAATGTAGAAGTGCAATGTTATGAAGCATTTCAGACATTATTGATGAATGAAAAACAATCTTTGTCTCTACATTAAATATTCTACTTCGTGATCTTCTTTGGTTGCCTCGAGCTCAAGAATTGCCAACCATTCGGCTTCGACGACGGCTACGTTCTGGAACCGTTGCGTCAGTGTTTAACCGTAATATAGACTAGCACAGGACGGAGACATGTCTGTAAATATAACCAATATTTCGTGGTGTGACATGTAAAATTATTAATAAATCCTAAAAAATGATGAAAGCACGCTGTGTTAGCATATACAGAGGTACATTTATCGCTTATTTTTTTTTACAATACACCTATCAGAAAATTTGTTATTTACTCACGACGAAAAATTGAGAGCATAGATAAGTAAATACATTTATGCTTAAAATAATCGCCTATGTTATTGTCGTTATCTAATTTGCTGTACAATCGTAGAACTTTAATAAATTAGCAACAAAAAATTGAAAAGCGCGCAGTAGAACACGATTGTCTAAATTTATTGCAAATACGCATATAAACTTATTTAATAATTTTATTCGTATCAATAATAACATTATCAACACTAACATTGTAGATACTTTAGTTTACAAAATCCGAGTACAGAATGTGTGCATATTGTTAGACCTGTCACGATTATGATTATGTTGTTATTTATTTGGTAGACAATGAAAAAGAAGAGACATAAAATTTAATAGTCAAGTAAATTCTCACTTTGTACATTTTTTATTTTACTTACATAATTTATAATTTGAAAAACACGATGACACGTGCGTTTTGCAATCAGAATCTAATTGCATTTCTATATCGTTATGTACGCTCGCGCACATTTAAGTTTTTATTTTATTAAAAATTTTGCCATACTAGATGAATGAGTAAACAATGTATGATTTGACCAGACACATGTGACACATCGAAGATTTAATCTGAAACGATAAATCTAAGACATTGTGGCTGCACGTCGTATAACATCTTTGCGACGTAGGTCAAACATTTTAAGAGCAAAGGAAAAATAAAACAAGATGCTTATAGATTTTTTCGCAGATATCTAAAACATACATCATTAATATGCATAATGTACGTTAGACGGTTATTCGAGAAAATACTTCTCAAAGAATGTCAGATAGTCGATCAAATGATATCGACACATCCACTTTCCGAAAATTGTAAACCTTTCGCGTTAATAAAATAAAGTATTACTTATGAAGACTTGCAACGATACATTTCAACAATACGACGCGAAGAAGTGCGCTATTATTTGCTTATTATTATCGTTACGCATTTTTCCTTTTTTTTTAACGCAGGTTTACATAATGTCGACTATCGCTCATTCTCATTACAATCAATTTCACTTATACCACATTCATATATCATACAAGCATTGTTCTCACCATCAGTTTTATTTAATCAACCTTCACAACACTATAAATCTTGCGCACGAACCAAAAACAGGCAAAGAAACCAATGGAACCTGAAAAAAAAGAAAATGTGTTTTATTTTTTTAAATAAAACAATCTAAATATAACAATGATAGCAGTATTTATAAAATTTCGAGTAAAACATATACAATGAATATTCACCTGTCAAAAGGAAGAATAAGTAAACCATAATGAACGTATATCCGAAGTACAGGAACGTAGAGGTGGCACCTTCAATATCTAACTTAGTGACGAAGAAATGTATACAATAAATTAACAAGTAGACAGCAGTAAAGCCGGATGTAAGAAAGCTGCGCCACCACCAGTGATAATCCTGTAAATAAATTTATTAATATCACAATGTTTCAAACAAAACATACATATGCCTTCCTAAAAAGCATGTACATATTTACCTCAGCACAAAGATGGAAATAACAGAGTAGAATTGTCGTTTCGGAACACGTAATGACAAGTATGAGAAAAACCAAGAAGAGGAATCCGAACATATAGTACACTTGGCTTGACCTAATAAAAATAACTTGTAAGAGCATTTATTGATAAAAATTGTTAAAAATTTGAATGTGCACAATATTTACCAAAGGGAATTAAGTATGAAGAATAATTGTATAAATATGCAGCCGAATGGCAGGACACCACCCATAATGACTCCGGGTATTGGTTGCGTGTAGAAATTCTGCTCTGGTATTTGTCGAGGAATCTGATTTGTTCGTACCGGATGCTCCAAAGCCTGTGACATTATTTCAGTTAATTACAGACATATTAATAAAATAATATTAATTTATAATTACCCTTTTCTTGAAGCCAAAGTAAGCGCCGATAAACGTTAAAGGTACGGACACTCCGAACCACAGTGCCAGAAGCGCGATTAGAGTGCTGAAGGGTACTGCTGCCGAACTTGAATTCGCCCAAAATATCAGGTTCATTATGAAGAACAAACTGAATACGATTCTGAAAAGTAAAATACAATCCTTATATAGTAAATTTACATACTATATAAATGATAATCGTAAAAATTAATTTACTTTCAATGCAGCAGTATCGAAAGACTTGATCTCAGGAAATAACACAAGTCATACCCAGGGCTAAGCATAGATGTGAGTAATACGTTGGATTTCCATTTTTCTCCACCGAAACTCTTGTATATTCGGGCGGCCACGTATCCTGCAGTGGTTCCAAGACAAACGTACAACACCATCGCACAAGTCATTAGTGCGCCTCTATTAGCAGGCGAGAGGAAACCCAGACAAGCGAACGCTATAATATTGTTTATAATTTTTAAAATTTATCATTTAAAATGAAAGAAAAAGGAATTCATCAATTTATTAAGTTTAATTAATCTTGAATAAATTAATCTTAAATTTAATTTAATAAATCTGATAAATGTAATTTACCTAGTGTAACTAATGTCATGAAGAACACTTGAACACCGGAACCTAGCAGAACCGAAAGCAACATTCCTTTACGCGGAGGGCGGAATACGTCACCGTGTACCAATTTCCATCCAAACTCCTCTTGTGCGTCTTCTCCTGATTCTATCTGGAAGTAGGCCTGCGTTATCGCAACACAGACAAACGGATATCACAATCTTGTAAAAGTGAAGAAAACATTTGGTTACCTTCACCTTTTCATGAAATGTTATGTTATTTTATAAAAGCTTGATTGATGAAACGACCAAATTACTTTTATTCATTACTCAAAGCATTTTTCTCAAGAGGGTTAGTACTCAAATGTTATTTTTTTCCTTAAAATCCCCAAAATACATTGATGGTAATTTCCCAATATATCTTTTTAGCATATATCTTTATTAAATTTTATCTAAAAGTTTTTAATACTTATATAGAAGTATTTTCAATAAAAGTAAATGACTTTGGCTTCATCATAAAATATAAACGGCAATTTTTCGAGTTATTTTTAATATTGTATAACTCAGTTGCTAAATATCGCGAAATTATCAGAGACACTCAAGTATCTATTCAATTATACATCATTTATCTTGTAAGAAAATAGACATAGAAAGATGTGCATAGTACAAAAAGAATTACGTGCAACTGTTAAATTATATAACACAACTGTGTATTATTCAAAATATGTAGGTACCTGGTTATATCGCGCGATGTCTTTGTGCAGAGTGCGAAGCATTATCATAGCTACCATGCCAGAGAGGAACAGAACGATTATCAGCGAATTAAGAATACTGAACCACTGAATATTTGAATGTGGCATCGATTCCAAGATGTAATCCCATCTAGACGACCATTTAATTGTGTTATTTTTCTGGAAAAATAACATAATATTTAACATAATAACAAACGATAAACAATTCTAGCAATTAATATATCCTTGCATCATTGTATATTCACAAAGGCTTACCACAAATTTAATAGAATACGTATATGTCACTTGTAACGTCTGTCCACTTGAGAGCTCACCGGATTGTATCTCTAATGGTATTTGACTTTCACAATCAACTGTACCAGTATGCTTAATACTGTGAGGCACTACTTTCACAGCTATTAAAATATAATTTGTATAATTAATACAATTTATTTCACGAAATTATAATCTAATATTAATTATAATTTATTTATGAAATTAAACATTAACGAAGATTTACAAATACTTACATATGATACGACCACCGTTTTCCTTAAAGGACGATCCCCATTCCTCCGTACCACCACTGTGATAAGTTATAGTAAGATTCACGTGATTGAACAAATAGAAAGTTTTCGGCTTGTTGTACGGGCCCTAACAGCACATACAAAGAAATATCCATTAAATAAATCAACTTTAATATTTTAATATTTTTATAATTTTGAATAATTCGATAATTCATCCTCACATGTATAGTACAAGTATCTAGCTGAGATCTGGATTCTTTTGAATAACAACCCATAGGGAAGCCAGTGCTACAATATTGTCGCTCGTCCTCTAGCTGATAACACCATGTTACTGGCATATTATCTGACAAAAGCAAAAAGCATTATTATGGATCATTATAAAGTTATTTTAAGAATAATGAATAATGAAATAACGAAAATTATAGTTGCAAAATTCTAACTTTTAAAATAATAAATTATTCGAATTAATTTTCTTTATAAATCAGTTGATGAACTTTAACTAATTAACTAATTATAATAGAAACAACAAAGTACAACCTATTATTATTAGAGCACTATTTTCAATCAATTAGTCAATTTAATACTTTACCAACTATCCAATGATGTTGATAATTGACCGCTATTCCTTTTCTCAATAACTGTAATTTCTTCTCCGCAGTATCCTCACTTCCCGAGTAAGCTTTTGTGCAAAGAGTAGCACACTTGACATCTTTCAAAAACTCCAACTAAAAATGAAATGTTTTTTTTCATTTAAAAAAACATTCAGTTTTTTTAAAAAAGACATTAATCTCAAATCTTTGCATCTACCTTATATGGAGATGGACGTATGCGTTCACCGAACACAACCTGTCCCAAATTCTCGACTGGAGATTGTCCATCTTCCACCGTACAAAAGTCGAAACTAGATTGTAGAAATAGAATATTGAAAAATAGTTACCAAAGTTATATAAGTATTGCTTATTATATTATTATAATATACAATATACTGATAAATGCAATAAAGAAAATGAACATTATGATATTACTTACTGACTATATTCGTAAGGTATGACATATTTCTCCGTGTTTAAACGGTTGACATATAATTTGATATCAGACTGAAACAGAGTTACAGAATTACATTAGCTCTAGTCTACAATAGATGTAGAAAGCCTCAAGCTGCAAGAAATTGATCAATTACAATCAAAAGTTAGGAGAATAATCAATTATGATTGATCAATTTCTTATTTGTAAATCTGGGCTTGCAGATACAATCAACAACACTACAGTCCAAGATAATACAGTACTAAAAACTAGCGGCTAATATATTTTAAACACTTTTTCTCAACAAAATGCATTTAATATTACATTTTTAGTATAATATGTGCGCATGTATATCCATTTCTGATGTTGGTAGCTGAAAATGCAAACTTTAGTCAATATTTACTGCCTTTCGAATGTCACATCAAGACAGCACACCATACTTTACTTCTATTGCGTTTCTACCATCACGTGCTGGCAGAAACAAAGATTAATGAAAATACAATAGAAGCTGCTGCAAACTCATTGAATTTGCTGGTATACTACTAGTACTTTGCTTACTGAATATACATATATATATATATATATATATATATAATATATATATATATATATATACATATATATGCTGCGGTGAAATTATACACGGAGTCAACCGGACTTCCGACGTAAGATATGTACCTCCCACGAATTTATTAACTCCCACGAAAGATACAAGCATGGGACGTACATACAAGTGAACGTATCGACGTCTCGTCGATCATAACCAACCGATCAACTGCTACGTTGTTACCTTGCATGTTGGCGTGGTCTCGCCGGCCTTGCAATAATTCACAGGTGCCAAACCGGGCAGGTAGAAGGCTGTGACGCTGTGGAACGCGCACAGCGTGTAGAAGATCGCCGTCGTCGTTCTCATCGCCGTCGCCGGAATCTCTCTAGGAGCGTCTGTCGTGTACCGTTCGCGTCACCTCCGCGTAATATATTCTCCTACATGAAAGCGCTCGATCGCATCATACGCCGCGCACGTCTCCGCAGGTCTCTCTCGCTCTCGCTGCGTGGGATTGCGCGAAACGTCGTCGCGGGCCAAAAGCGTATCACATCTCGTACGCTGCCATGACACGTCATGAAGTGCGCGACAACGAGTCCTCTTGGTGACTAATAAACACCCGTTCCACCCCGCTTACCACCCAGCCGCGAAGGACCAAACAAATTGCTAGCTCCGTTTTTAAACTTCGCGCCGACCGCGCGATTGGAGGGTCGTTAGATTTGTGGCGAACAATTTCCCTAGTAATCGATTGAATGAAAACCAGACTCACCAATCAGAAAATACTTTGGAATACAGGGAGGAATTCTGCTTTTCTTGTTTTCTTTTTTCAATCCTTTCCAAGAATAAACAATAAAAAATTTAATTTTTTTGTTTTGTATTTTTATGTGTTTTGTCTTGTAAATTTCGCAAAGTAGACAAAACTGATTATTTATGAACAAATATGGACAAATTGTGGTCAAATATCATATTAATTTTGAAAAAATTCACATTTCGAAGTTTTAATTTTATAAACCTGATCAGTCCATGACCAGTCAGTTGATCATGCTTAATTATGCAGAAATTTCAAAGAAAAGAATTGATTTAATTTCATTTTCATATTTTTCAAAAAATAAATTTATGAAATATAATATTTTAATACGTTTAGTTAGATTAGATTTTAATATACATTGCTGAAAATAAAATTCTAATAAATCTAATTCTAGTAATACTAATTTTAATTCTATAATTTACGTTTATGTATAATGTGAAAAAATATACATTTTCAGTCAAAATAATCTGTTTGCTTTAACAGAATTCGTATTATTATTTTATTAGTAGCTGAAATTCCACTTTCCAATCCTGCGTAAAAATTTTCTGCACATACGCTCTATGCTCGATGTTATCATCTGTGCAACCATTAACTGTACAGTTTATTGGTCAGTATACAAAGGAAAGAACCAATCACAATAGAATACTTTAGAATCCAACCAATCACCGTCGATTGCTACTGAGCCATTCGATAAATGGCTGTAATACTGGGTGCACCCGTAAAATCGCATTCTTACCTCAGATGCAATTCAAACCTCTATGATGAGACTCCATAATACGTGAATTGAGTCAAACGCTGCCGAACGTGGCTACCAGCTGTGGACGGGCTCGGAACAGCTGTAATTTTTCGAAATAAGCTACATCCTTGTGCGAGCGTTCGTGAATATTCTGAAAGAGGGAAACCGCGGGCGATGAACAGTTCAATTATGTAAATTATTTGCCCGCACTGAACTTTGATCCTTCGATCATGCGTCCGTACACTCCGACGCGGCCCTATGCCGCGGTAGTACGGTGACATTGACAGCGTCGTTGCGGCCCGATGCGAAATGTCGTTGTAATCGTGATGATGCGCACAAATGTAAATAAAACCTGCGACATCGGTAGATAGACGTAGCGCCTACTTGTAAGTAACACGCGGAACTCCGCTCGCCGTCGTCGGCTCGGCGATGCTCGTGATCGGCGTCCCTTAACGGCTGCATCTCTTCGTGTCTAGTTGGACCATGATGGGAATATTGTACGAGAAGAGGCCGCTCAAGAGGCCGAGGCTGGGTCCCCCGGATGTCTACCCCCAAGAGCTGAAGCAGAAGGAGGACGAGCTCTCGCTCACGAATGTGAAGCATGGCTTTATGGCTACGACGACCCAACTAACGGATGAATCTGGCTCCGGCAGGAACTACAATGTCACCGCCGCCAAGGTTGGCGCGTACTTCAACGCGATCCTCGCCAAGAAGGAGGAGCTCGCGACGATGCCTGACACCGGCAGGAAGAGACAGCAGATCAATCCCAAGGACAACTTCTGGCCGGTAACAGCTAGGACAAAGAACGGCATCGAAGCTTGGTTCAAGGATCTCTCGGGCAGTAAACCGCTAGTCGCCCTTGCGAAGAAGGCTCCGAACTTTAATAAGAAAGAAGAGATCTTTATGATGCTTTGCGAGTATCAGGTGCCAATGCTGAGGGCAGCTTGGTTTATCAAACTTAGTTCAGCTTACACGGTTGCAGTCTCAGAAGCCAAGATAAAGAAGCGTCAGCTGCCTGATCCAACCACAGGTAATCACGATTCTATTTCATGTCAAAAAGCTTCTAATGAAATTCTAATGAAAGATTCTAATGAAATTGAAGATTATAGAGAATAATATCAAGATTGCTTTATATTTAAACTATCAACGTATTTGTATTTTTAATAAACTCATTACATTGTTTTTATTGTAATTAAAATTTATATTTTTATTTTGAAAGATATTAAAAATGTTTGTTTTTTTTTCTTAACAGAATGGACAGGTACCCTTATAAAATTTTTGAAAGATCAGTTATCCAAATTGCAAGAGTACTATCATATGGGCAATCATGTAGCTAATACTAGTAACAATAACAGTACAACAACCAATTCCTGCAACACCAATGGGACTACTGGAACAAATAACAGCAGCAGCAGCAACAGTAACAGCAGTAGCAACAACAACAACAATAATAATAGCAACAATAACAGTGTTGCTACTAATAATAGTGCAAGCAATAATGCAAGCAATGGTTCTGCTAATACTCAACCACCCACACCTACTTCGAGTACTCAGTCCACAACAAGCAGTACAATGAACGAAGAGCATAAATTAGCGCTTAAACAATGGCATTACTGTATACAATTGGCTAAATATATGTTCGAAGAGGGCTTATTGGATAGACAAGAATTGCTGCAATGGATTTTAGAATTGGTGGATAAGATTAGGTCTTCTCCTTCAGAAGATGGCATATTGAAGCTTCTGTTGCCATTAGCTCTGCAATATTTAGAGGAGTTTATACAATCTGAATTATTAGCTAGACGATTGGCATATTTATGCTGTCGTAAATTGGCACATATGTGCAATAATGTTGAGAGCAACAACAACCCGCAGAGTCCGTCCATTACTAAGAACGAAGTTAATGGTAGCAAGGACACTACTGTTGCTATTCAAGGACCATTGAATCTCTTGACAGTTGCTTTCAATGATTATTTGACTTGCGCACATCACAGAGACGTAATTTACAGTTTGTCTACTATAATACAGGTAAAAAAATAACTTTGTTCTATATTGTATAATTTACATTGCTTGTAATAAGAATTTATCAAATTGATAGTATTACGGGATTTAAAAATTTATCGAATTTCAGGTCATAACATTAGAGTGCCCCACAGCATTGGTCTGGAACAGCGTTGGCGAGGGAAAGGCTCCGTCAGTCTTGAATGGATCACCCTTAGACTATTTGCCATGTCCTCCTGCAGCGTTGCCGTGTCCACCTGCAAGTTCTGGCAATCCTACAATGAAACAATTAAGGATCGCGCAAGACAATATAAAAGCTCGATCTCAGGCAGCGGAAGGTAGATGGTCGTGCGACAAGTGGCAACAGAGCAGCGCTGGAACGACGACTACGAAAGTGCTAGCCGCATTGGACGCCCTTGACCGGCATAGTTTTGATAAAATGGACGCCTCTAATTCACTCGACACTCTGTATGCAAAAATTTTTACACCACCTCCGAAAGATAATTCTAGTGAACGTGACACAAAAACGGAATATAATCCACAACAGGATTCAGCAGTAGTTGAAATTCTGTGTGAGTGGGCTGTGAGTGCCGAACGTTGGGGGGAACATAGGGCGATGGCGGTTGCTAAACTTCTCGAAAAGAGACAGAGTGAAGCTACTGGCGAGACTAACGATAATGACGATAAAGACAGCACGTGTAGTAATGGGAGTCCGCCTATGCTTCCGATCTTTCAACCGCTGCTTATGAAATTCTTGGACATGGATGCACCGGTACTCGATAATACTTCGACTCAATCTAAAGCTCAATTTACAAATTTAGTTCATCTGTTCTCAGAATTGATAAGACATGATGTCTTCTCACATGATGCATATATGTGCACTCTTATTTCAAGAGGTGATCTTATACAAGGTAAATAATATTAAAACCTATTTTATATATATATATATTTTTATCAATTTAAAAATTATTATTCAATTATTTTAATTGCTTATAAAGATGTCATTGTAATTGAATTATATAGATTTACATTAAAAAATTAAAGAATATATCTCTTGTTCTAAGTATATTTAATAATTCAACGCAAGAGATGTTACAATTAATATGTTGAAAGTAAGTCGGAAAAATATTTCAAGTACACACATTAAATGATTAATTCTCTATATTGATTAAAATATCCAAGAAATTTTGATAAATTTCTAAATTTGATGAATGTCTAATTAATTATGAAATTATTTTAATTAGGTCCAGTAGCTAGTAAACCCGGAACACCTAGTAACAGAGAACCGATCGACGAAGATAGTCTTTTCCCGGGTATAGATTTAAAGCCGACTAAATTGGAAGTATCGGATCATGGACGTACTATGGATTATGATGATAGTAAAATCGATGACGACTTAGATAAAATATTGCAACACATTAAAGAAGATCAACAAAATAGCATGGATGCACCAGACAGCCCTAAAGAGGATGCATTGACTGGTCACGGAGGGCATGAAAGTCTTGATTCAAAAATGCCATCGAGTCATAGTAGACATTTATTATACACCACTCATTTTCCGCTACCACAAGTAATTTTATATATTTTTCTATCGATTGATTTAAACAAATACTCAGTATCTTATAAATTTATAAACATTATTGATCTATTAACATTATTAATCTATTGATATATATCTATAGGACGAAACATGTAGTCAGCATGATTGTAATCAGCGACATGTATTACTTTATGGTGTTGGACGTGTCAGAGACGAGGCCAGGCATGTTGTTAAAAAAATGACGAAGGAAGTGTGTAAATTATTTGGAAAAAAATTCAGTATTGATGTTGCTGAAGGGGGCAAAGTAAAGAAGCATTCTCGAAGTGAATTTAATTTTGAAGCCGTTACTATGAAATTCCAAAATCTAAGTTATTTCGATCAACACGTTGTAACATGGCAATGTGCGACGCAAGTGATAGAAATGTTGAATACGTTTGCATTAGCTGGTTCATCTTATTTACCAGTTCATGAACACGTAGCCTTTCTTTTCGATCTGATGGAATTAGCATTAAATATATATGGCCTGATTGATGTTTGTATACAAATCCTAAAAGAATTACCAGAAGTGGAGGCACAATTGACAGCTAGAAATAGTCAATTAGTTCGAAGTTATACTACAAATCTAAGTTTATACGTAGTTGGTGTATTAAGAAGATATCACTGCTGTTTATTATGTGAGTCTCAATCGTTATGTTCACACAATCACACATATGCTTAGACATTTTATACATTATATATATAAGAAATTTTATATATTGTATATGATTGTTATAGTATCACCAGAGCAGACGACAGCGGTATTTGATTTACTCTGCAAAGTAGTGAAACATGTATCAAATCCGAGTGACTGCAGTTCTGCGGAACGATGCGTGTTAGCGCATTTATATGACTTATATTCAACCTGTTCTCTTTTGAAAACAAAATCACATGGAGTGGAGGCATTTAGTAATGCATATCCGAAAATTCGAACTGCTCTCTATAGCACATTAACGCCAACGCCTTCGAATCACGTTTACAATTCGCAATTTATGGTGGATGTTTTCACTAGCCCACGAAGGGGTGGAAAAATTGAACCACAATGGGCGAGACAGTTGAACGAGACAGCAGCCAATCGTTATAGTTTCGTTTGCAACGCGATTGTTGCGGTTTGCAGCGAAACGGATAATGATAAACTGAATGATATTGCTATAACTTGCGCAGAATTAACTGCATGCTGCAATGCTCTCAATCCCGAATGGTTGGGAGTACTTATGGCACTATGTTGCTCTTCCAATAGCTCTGCTTTTTATATCAATGTATTAAATCAAGTTGATGTACAAGATTTGAGTATACACAATTCTCTAGCTATATTCACATCAATTTTAATTGGTAAGTAGAATATATTTTGCACTTGTTAAAAAATATGTCGTAATATCTATTAACAGCTTGTTATGCTTACAGCAAGGCATTGTTTCTCTTTGGAAGATTTTGTTGTGCATATAGCACTACCGTCCTTGGTGAAAACTTGTAACGATGGTCGCGGGGACATTGATATCGAAGTGGAAGCTGGTGCACGTCTAACTTGTCATTTATTACTGAGACTCTTCAAAACTGTCGAATGTCCGCAGCCGGCTTTGTATTCGGTCAGTACGAGTCCTCATCCGCTTCCAAGTGGAAATTCAAGGGGTTATAGCATAAAATTGAGTTGCGATAGACACTTATTGGCAGCTGCACATAATAATATAAGAGTAGGGCCAGTACTCGCGGTGCTAAAAGCTATATTAGTCGTGGGAGATGCTACAGCCGCTAAGCAGCCACCGAAGAAAGTCGATATACCCTTGAGCCATTCCAGCAAAGGAGGCGGCCCGGCTAGCGTTGGAGTCGGAGTCGGTGTGAGCAGTAGCGGACCTGGTGAACTATCGATCAGCCATATTTTAGGGACTAGCGATATCTTGGGAGGCGGCGATGATCTTGGTCTCGATCTAGCTATGTCTTCATCCAGTAGTAGCGCCGGCATGACGACGGAAAATGTCAAGGGATTTTCCGATTTTGCTCATCATGTTTTACGTCAAATCTGCAGTCAAGAATGGGTGTTGGAGAGATGCTTACAAAATCCGGAAGAGCTTTGTCATCAAGACATGTTGCTGGATAATATGCTCACGCCACGACAAGCACAAAAATTATTACACATGATCTGCTATCCCGAAACACCAACTGAAGCCTTTATCGATCAGAAGACACATATTACGAATATTTTGGAAAATTTGGAACAGTGGAGTCTAAGAATGTCCTGGTTAGATTTACAGCTTATGTACAAGCAATTCGCGCCAGGCTCCAGTGAACTATCTCAATGGTTAGACACAGTTGCGAAAGCTGCGATCGACGTTTTTCAGTTGAACAATACCTTGAGTAATAAACCTGACAAAAGATCAGGTTCCATATGGTTAGTTGCTCCGTTAGTTTCCAAGTTGCCGAGTGCAGTGCAAGGCAGAGTGTTAAAAGTGGCCGGGCAAGTGTTAGAATCGGGTAATTGGTCGAAAACAGCAGGTCGCGAGAGAGGTAGATCTAAGTCTCCTTCACTGTTCAATCACCAACCATTTCTGTCACTTGTATTAACATGCCTGAAAGGTCAAGACGATCAAAGAGAAGGTTTACTGACATCCTTACATTCGCAGCTTTCGCAATTTTTAAATACTAGTAAGGAAGAGAAACATATCGGTTCTGAAGATCCTAAAACTAGAGAAGTCTTACAAGACGCGTTGCAATTAAGATTCAGCCTCGTTGGAGGCGTGTTTGATACGATACAAAGAAATACGACTGCTACAACAGACTGGGCGATTTTACTAGTTCAATTGGTCAGCTATGGTGTTATAGACTTGAATAATAATGCAGAATTATTTACAACTGTTATAGATATGCTAGCAACGCTAATTCATTCCACATTAGTATCAGATTCGCAGTCCGAGAAAGACGAAAATAAAAAACACTATCAAAATCTAATGAAAAAATTAAAAAAAGAATTGGGTGATAGAAATTCTTCGAGCATTCGTTTTGTAAGACAACTTTTACCGTTACCAAAGCTGACTATGGAAGTTATTACATGCGAACCCGTTGGATGTTTGACTGACACTAAAGGCAACAAGATTGCTGGATTCGACAGTATCGACAAAAAACAGGTACATTTAACTTAGTTTCTTTTTGTCTTGAAAAGTATTTTTCTTTCTATTTATAAAAATATTTTTTTGTTATTGTAAAAAATAATATTAACATATATAAAGTGTACAACGTGTTATATTTAAAATTAGGGACTGCAAGTATGTGATTCTCAAAGAGTGTCGGCATGGGAAATCTTAGAAGGTCATAAAAATCCTGCGCCGCTTTCCTGGGCTTGGTTTAGAGCTGTCCGATTGGAACGTAAACCGCTTACATATCAAAATGCGCATAAATTGTTGCGATATCACACACATAGTCAAATTCGTCCAGCCAGCCATTATCTGGATCCACCTCCATTACCACCGGAAGATTTGGAGCCGGATAAAAAGGAATCGGAACCTGGAAAAGCGGATACTCCGATGAGCATCGACTCACCAGGTCGAGTCGGCGGCAGTGTCGGTGGCACTGGAGTTAGTAATGCAAATACTAATGGTAAAGGAAAAGCCATGAAAAATAAGCGACATGCAAGACGAGCGAAAGCTGCTACGCCTACCACACCTATATCACAGCAGATGCAAGTGCGTTTAACTGTGCAATAATATGATACAAGAAATGAAAAGTTATTATTATTACATTATCAGTATAACATTTCTTTCTTTTTATAATTAACAGCAACCACCATCTCAATTGCAACAAATGGCATTCGGTAATCAACAAGCTCCTGTTGCACAACAGCCTGGAATGTTTACCGGACAACCCCCACAACCCCAACAGCAATGGTACAGTAATCAGCAAACTCACACACCTGCGCAGCAGTATGGATATGGTCAACAGTTGCCGCCTGCACCAGTCAGTGGACCGCGTTACGAAAGACCGGGGATGAATAATCAATCTAAACAAGCTCTGTCGAATATGTTACGCTTACGATTACCATCCAATCAATTCATGGGCTCGCAACAACAGCCACCGAATACCACGCCGGTTGCCGGACCAGCAGCCGCGTTCCAAGGAATGCAGAGGCAACAGTTCATCAGGCAACAATTGAGAGCGCAGCATGGAGCACCGGGAATAAATCCACAACAAAGCATGTTTGCGGCACAGCAACAGCAGCAGCAGCAGCAGCAACAACAGCAGCAGCAAGGCATATACGCTGGAATTCAACAAGGTATATATTAAAAAAATGTCTTATATGTCAGAATATAATAAGCGTGATGTGTTGTGGAGCATTAAATAAATATGATTGATATGGAAAAGATATACTATCAATGTATAACGTATAAATGCTAATGTCTATTATGAATGCAATTAATATCTTCATAATTTTGTCTGAGTGTATTTGAATTAATTTTTTTTCCGCAGGTATGAATCAAAACTATGCGGGCTATGGTGGACAACAAATGATTCAGCAGCAGCAGCAGCAACAGCAGCAGACGCCACAACAAACACAGCAGCAGCAGCAGCAGCAGTTGCTTCAACAGCAGCAGCAGCAGCAGCAGCAGCAGCAGCAGCAGCAACAGCAGCAGCAGCAAGGCATCTTGAATCAGCAACAAAATATGATGTTCCCTAATCAGCAGCAAATGATGGGTCCGCAAAGGGGACAGGAGTATATGCCACAACAAAGAATGCAGCCTGGCGCTACGAGGCCACCATATTTACAGGTATGTAAATTCCTAATGATAATTTTATATAAATTTAGCATCATAGCGATATTATCGTTAGAAAATTATAAAATAGCCATAACAATTGTATTTTATAAGATTTAATAAACGTGCTAAAAAATATTCATTTAGGCGCCAAACGTAACAATGAACGCAATGGGACCAATGGGTGGAGGTGTTCAGAATCAACCTGCACCTCCATACCGACAATCCGCTGGAAAACCAGGCGCAGTAGGAGTGACGGGAGTAGGCACGGCCAATGTCAGTTTGCAGCAGCAAAACCAGCAGTTCCAACAGGTATGCTCTATAAGAAATTTTGTAAGATACAGAAGCGCGATAAAGAATTCGTAAATTATTGTTAATTAATTTTCTTTAATATAGCAACAAGCGATAAATCAGCAGCGTATGAGGCAACAGATGTTAGCTATGCAGCAGCAGCAACAAGCACAACAACAGCAACAGCAGGCCGCTCAACAACAGCAACAACAGCAGCAAGGTGCTGCTGGTGGCCAACAACCAACGCCTCAGCTCGTGACGCATTTACAGAGGCATTTGAGTCAACCGCCGCAACATTCCTACCAGCATCAACCACCACCTTATTAGAGAAATCCATTTTTTTTACATTAGAAAAATTGGATTTATTTAATATCTGTTGGTTAAACAGTGCAATGTAAAAATGAAAACAGATTCATTGAATTCTAGACTTTATGCTGCTGAATGAGTAAACAAAATTCATGTTAGACTAAAAGACATGTTCTAAAGGAAGATTTCTTTATTGGACTTGCTGTAATTTTTTTATCAGTCGATATTTTATATATTTGGCCACATACTATCGTATTTCTTGAAACGATACTTGATACAATGGACGTACAATGGACAAAAATCATTTTTTAAATTCTCACATTAAAATGAATGTTACAAATTTTACTAATTATATAGTTTAATAATTATTGCGACCATACTTAATTAGGCATAAAAGAAGAGAATGTTTTATGTATTATACATAATAGATTTTTCGTCTGGTGTCAAGAATCATATTTTAATGATCTTATTGACTTAATATGCTAAGTCAGGATATTTTAAAAAAATCATACATTTTTTAAAAATGTAAATTGTCATCAAGTATTATTAATAATATTATTATTATATTCCTATGCTTCGTTTCTTTATAAATAATATTTGTAATATGGACCAATTGAAGTAAAAAGGTCATTTCTAGGTCTTTCAGATAAGGAAGGAATTATTTTCAAACGTTGAAATGTTATCTTGAGAAAATGTCGATTGCCATGTATTATTTATTACGACAAATTACAAATATTGTAACGAAACACAGAGACAAAGCACAGGAATGTAACATATATTATCTCTAAAGTATTAACGACAATGATGAATATATATAGTATATACGATCAGGCATACTATAATTTATATTATACAGTAAATCTATTGTTACTGTTATCTGACTATTTAAACGGTATTTATATATCATATTTTTTACATAGAATTATATATTAACAATGAACGTGTATAATATAAAAGATAATTGTATCTAAGGAGTGCATCCAATAAGAAATGACAGTTCAGCAAACTACTATAGAATTCACACAGATTCGAATAAAATGCGTGATTTAAATAGTTGACGAAATAAAGATAAATAATAAATCAACAAGTTTTGAATTCAATTTCTAGCGTTTCGATATTTTCCCGATATCGTAAACTCATTAAATGAATTATCTCATGAATTGTTATATTTTCTGCAAGATTCAATTGTATATTCAGCGAATGTGTAAAAAGATTAGATAATAATCGAGTCTCCATGTTGTTTGTTTTATTCTTTTAATTTCCCTTCTTGCATCATCAAATCAATTTTACTATAATTTATATAGAAATTTATCTTATTACGAAAAAAAATGCTTTAATAAACATCGGGATGTTTTAAAAACCCCGCGCGAAAATTGGAGGGAAATATCGTGATTAGTCATGCGCAGAAGGACATTTCAAGCGTCGTTGCGAAAACTCGGCTGCTGATTGGCTCGTTCACAGCATCGCCTGACAGTCGCAATTCGAATTCCGCGTCACCTCAATCCGAAGTCGTCGCGAAAGATTTGGGGATCGCGTTCGAATCGTTCCGTACCTCTGCCGATCGTTGTTGTGCCAAAGTCAACCGCGGACGCGAGGAAATGCCGGGGGTGTGTCGCGAAGTGCTTCGTCGTTACGTGAATGTCGGGTTAACGCGATCGCTCCGATAATTGCGCTCCGATCTCGGAGCACCGGTGCCCGTCTCGCGAGTGCAGTGATATGTGCTGTGATGTTGCGATAAGCAATAATATGTCAAAATGTGCTGTGTGCTGTGTATTATGTGTGTGCCTATTGGATTACCCTTTGGATTACCCTCGCATTTGGATTACCCATTGGATTACCCTCGCATTTGGATTACCCATTGGATTACCCTCGCATTTTGGATTACCCATTGGATTACCCTCGCAATTTGGATTACCCATTGGATTACCCTCGCATTTTGGATTACCCATTGGATTACCTTCTCGGATCGGAGCAGCACCGGTGCCCGTCTCGCGAGTGCAGTGATATGTGCTGTGATGTTGCGATAAGCAATAATATGTCAAAATGTGCTGTGTGTTGTGTATTATGTGTGTGCCCATTGGATTACCCATTGGATTACCCTCGCATTTTGGATTACCCATTGGATTACCTTCTCGGATCGGAGCAGCAGCGGAGGCCTGGTGGAGGATCCGGAGCCGCCGACGCGTCGCAAGGTACGTGCTTACCTCTCGTTTCGTAATGCTCCGCTGCTAATTTACACCTGTATGCGAGAATTCCTCAAGCGAGCTTCGTGCGACCGTAGGCCGTACTCCGCTTTATCGAATACATTGGGCATTTATCCGCTCTCATGATCGTGTAATACGATACGTTTCCGTGAAAAATCATGCGATCACGCTTCCTAATATCCGTCTATTCAGTTATTCTGAATGCATTATAACTTGTATTTTTCGCCTTTATCGGCTATACAGGGATTATACATTTCGATTCAGTGCCAAAAATCTATGCACGTAACGTATATTAGAGAGTTTTAGGGGGGAAATATCAAAGAGTTAGAATCTGCAAGTACGCCAATATGGCGATCTCAGTGGTCGATAGATCGACGTCAAATCGTTAAAATTCTGAAATATCTTGAATTTAATTCTTCCTAAAAATTGCGACTCCGTGGATAAATGAAAGGGTGCAAGGTTTTATCTTAGGGGTGCAAAGTGATTATCGAATGATGTGTCGATGGATATAAGAGAAACGCGACGTTACCGACCAGATACGTCGCTCGATAATCACTTCGCATTCCTAGATAAAAAGATTCACTTATCCACAGCATTGCAGAATTCTTAACAGCACTTCACCGATGGTAATATTGGTAATGATTCGAGTTATTGATTGGACGTTCTCGGCCGTTATTTTCATGCCTTCACGGTAGATGGCGATAGTGTTAGCTTTCCCGTCACGCACACAACAGACGTAATAATCAATTGAATTCTTCACACTTTAATGAAGATAATCCAACTCTATTTAGCTATTATATATGAGCCGAGCCTGTAATTATCGCTCATTTATGTAAAGACCTTGTATTGATACATGCACGCGCATAATTCCTATTCATTAAAATAAAATTATTGCACAATTAGGGCGTGTATTCAAAATATTTAGAAATTGCATAATGTGTAGCAGCAGAACATCCATTATCCATTTGTTATAATATTTTGCCTACGACAAGATATAGTTACTTTGTTATTTTATATCAAATTAAGCTATAAAAACGTGAATTATTAACGGAGCGTATTTATAACTAATGCTTTTGAATCTTTTATTCGAAACAATAAATTTCATTGTTAGACTCGGGTATTTATAGAGCTATACAATAACTGAAAGTAATTGAAACTTGATTGAGGGATAATATATTTGGATGATTAATATGGCAAATGTTAAATAAATAATAGTATATTATTTTTTCATTCATTTGACAAATATGTATTAATAATATCTTGTCTTTTATTAATAGATTTAATTTAATTTAAATTAATGAGTTGATTAAAATATTTAAACAGCAATTTAGCGCTATTGGATTTAACATTAAATAAAATATTATTTATTTTCTACATACAAACTTTCTCTAATAATTAATGATTTAGTATTTAATTATTAAGCGATTCTCTTTTCTTGCTATGTTCTTCTAATAATTTAATGTAAAAAATAGTCAACAATGAACTAATCTCAAATCTTAAAAGCAATTCCAATAATCATAATCTACTGCTTTTGGCATACACAGAACAATAAAATCTCAAATAAAAATATCATATTTGATGTTTATAAGTGCCACAATGTTTTCAATAACTGCTTGATAAGCACAATTTCGTATAAGCATTTCACAATTCTGTACTGCAAGGGGATGCAGCTTGGACCCTCTGTTAAATTATGAAAGATACTTTTCGCGATTGTTCACAATGTCCCGAGATATTTCGCGTATCGCGATATAAAAGCGAGACCGTTAAAAGACGGGCTGAGGTCGCGATGCCTTCGTTTTAGTTACCCGGGTAGGAGTACGCGAAATAAGCGCAAGCCTTTATGCCAAAAACCACGAGCGGCAATCCCGTAAATGCGATTGGCCGTTGATGCCAGCCCGACCTAGATGGTATCTGATTGGAGTAGAGCTCGTAGCTCTTGCTCCGCAGTTTCCGCGGACGCTTCGGAAATCGCAGACGAAACCGCAGAGTACACGAAACGTCGCGGCTGAACTTGGAGCCTGCTCGCGAAACCTGATAAGCCAAGCGCAATATTTTTCCTAGATGCATCTAGGACGTGTATGGCTTGAAATCCTATTTCTGCCTCGGCGTTCCGATTTTTATATTTCGTACGATCGAATGCGACTCGGCGGGATATATTTCATATGCTATTTAATAGGTTTGTTGTCTTCCATTCTGTATTCTCCTGCTGTGAAAGTAATAAGCAAATGTCGATACTTTTGATAGAGAGTGAAAAGGATGACAAATGTAGAGTAATTGTAATATTTCATTTTTCGCGTATCTAAGAGTTGAATTAATGGCGGGTAATAATTGACTTAACGTTAATGTTGCCTGTTTAACTTTTTTTTATTTTGGTAAATCAATACAGTTCAATTTGTATTGATATTGTCACATTTATCCTGATATCTTAAAGACGAAAAAATAACTCATGAATTTTTAAATACATTTATCTCTCATAAAGTACATGTTTTCGGGAGGGATTAATATAATTGAAATTAATAGAATAATAATAAAACGAGACATATATACATAAATAAGAATAAAGCATAAATTTAGAAAGATTTATCCATGAATCCCAGAAACTAGAATGAATATAAATTGAGAAACTTTATGTCTATATTTATTAATTTCAGTGTTACGTAAAATACAATACATATTACTTGCCGTCATTAATATTAAGAGCAGGAAGGCAGAAAGTTCGATAACTGCAGGAAATTATGTTCTACAAAAAAATTTCTTGTTAGGACGGTTACTTGATATTAACGAGTCTTCAGCCGGCTTCTGAAATCGAGTAATTCTCAGAAATATACGGTCGATGCTAACTATACTTAACTATACTTAACTATACGTCCAGACGGAGGCCTGTGGCTATCTGACTTACTTAACCCAATTGTTCGATCTAGTCTTGGGGCTTATCCGGAAGTAAGAAGCTTTCGGTTAGTTGTTCTAGTTTATCAAGTCACGCCCAAAATTAATCAGCAGCAAAATTTCGCATTTTCTAATCTAAAAATTATTTCCCTTTTCGTATATTCCCCGTTATTCGTACGAATAACATGCGTAACTTTTATATAAATTTGCAACAACGTGATCCTTCACGCCTTTGACTCTTCTGGTTGACATCTAGATAACAAAGAAACACTCTTTATCTTATCACAGTGTACAGCATCCGCTGATATCCTAAAGAATGTCAAATAATTGAAATTGGGATATACGTGGTGTTTTTCCCCGAAATATCTCGATATCTCTGCGGTTTACGTTCGTCACGGTCACGTGCCACATTTTCCGACATTTCTCGCCTACACGTTCCTTCCTATATCGCGATATTATCGCAAAAATGTTTCGTTCCGAATATTTCGGAAAAAAGATGTCACGGGAAGAGCGGCGGATAAGCGACGGTAGAAGCGGTTACAAGAGCCATCTTAACGAAATTCCGCGTGCACTTGGATGCATGGCCTGGCAAAGTGACACTCCTCCGATGAGTAATCGAATTATTCGACGTCTTACCGTGCCCTCTTCTCATCCTGCCACCTTCTACGATCGCTTGCCAGCGCCGCTCGCCGATTTACTGATTACTCCACGAGCTAAGAAAGAATTCCCTTCCTCTCCTCCGACGAGGAAGAAAGAACGAAGCTGATACAAATTTTTCTATAATTTCCCCAGTGTTTATTATTTTTCCCGTTATTATTTTGGATTGTAATTATTATCGGGTCCATTGTCTAATAGATATTATACGTTATAGGATGAATAATCTTTTGAGAATATTCATACACGATAAGCATCACAAATAATTCAATTTAAATACGATTGATGTACGAAACTTGTAGAAAACAACAATGTCACACGAATTTCTCTCAAGAATCAAATATTGAACCGCAACATTCAGGCTGTCTTAAAACTTCATTTGAATTTTTCGTTTGAATCGCGAACTGCAAATATAACATAAATTGACTCTTAAGATTTACTTATTAAATTATATCATTTCAAGATTAATTTTAATTAAATTCTTGAGTAAAAATATTCAGAAATATTACTTACAATACGAGCATTAATAAATATCCTCTTTTTCTGTTTAATTGTATCATAATTATAGAATAAAAATCTCAGAGAAGCCTTTAGCGACAACAAATTGAGAGTCGCGAGAAATCATATCGTGCAGAGAGCCTCCATGATGGTCCTTTTGATTTTCATGCGGGGTATATTAATTATTTGTGATGCTTATCGGCCACGTGACCAAGACATGTCTTATCTTCGTCATTGGGGAGGGCTCCACTAATTGGACAAATCTTTTCTTCAATCGCAAAACCGAGCATTGAGTTCCCAATTATTTTAGCATTTCGTAAATTCGTTTCAGAAATAGAAATCTATCAAAACTTAGACGCTTTAAATGCAAAAAGTATAATGACGCAAAAAGTAAGATATTTTAAATACAAAATGCAGCAATGCAATAAAAACTTTTATGATTGTGAAAGAGAATAACTCTTTTTAGCTTCAATATTGATGTGTAATCTTTAGGTCTGTGATCCTCCTGAAACTTTTACAAAACTGCGATGTTTGATTGTCCACAAATAATCCATTTTTTTATCCATTTTACAAAAGAAAATTAAAATTGAAATTTCATCGTGAGAGTAATAATGAAATTTCACTGTAATCTTTGGGCATAACGATATTGATAATTTTCCACTTTGCACACGGCTTAAGTCATATCTCAGCAAAAAGATTCTTTCGTAAGGAAAAATCCGGAAGTCACTGAGCGATAAAGACGAAAATTCGACGCAACGCTGGCGTTCAATGTGTTGTCCCATTTCGAGGTGCGCTCCTCGACTCGAAGATATTCAGGTTAGATATTCGCGTTGTTTTTAACAATTGCGGAATTCGCAGGATCGCCAGAGGTGGATAGAAGGGGGGAGAGGGGGGGAGGGACAGGAAGAC
>VBVQ01000983.1:0-42401 GCA_011636635.1 Tetramorium simillimum
ATTTAAGGAAGAGAATTATTTTACGTAGCTTCAAAAATAACGAAAAAATAAATCGTAAATAATAAAATAATTATTTAATAATTTATTTAAAAAGCTCTTATTTTTTTATAAAGCTTTTAAATATAGCTTTTATAGAAACTGCTCATGAAATTACTGAAATTAAATGTACTTTCATAAATTTAGTCTTGAATTTGTTTAGTTATAATAAAATATATTTAAATTTTTAGAGATTCAGATTTAAACTAAAATTTTATCTGATAGATATGGTTAGTATAGTATAATTTAATAATAAAGAAAGTAATAATAATTTTAGTTATATATTTTATAAATTTTCAATTTATGTGGCCGTAAAATTATTACTTTTTCTTATTATTAGACAACGAGCTCCGACTGCGTTTTATTCGAATTCTCGCTCTTCTCGATACTGTATTATTCTTATCTTTTGTCTTACAAAGTTTGCATTGTTAGAGCATCGACAAGATACAAAAACATGTCCGAGTACTTCCGCCGTTCCTATGTACACGAGTGGCGATTTGCATTTACGGTAAAACCCGGAGCTCGCCGTTCGAACGAGCGTTTAAATATTTTTATGCCGGGGAGAACTTCGAAAGCATTTCCAATTAAAAGTTTGAACCGTCTTTTCTGCATGTAGCTTCGCTCTTGGACTTCTGCTTCTCAAAGATTCACCACCGCGTTAATAATGCGATATATGAATTTCTCTCAGTCGATTAACCTCTCGATATATTCACATTGATAGATTTTTTTTTAGTTTTAAATTGCATTACACTGTGGTGTGTTCTAAAAGAGTTCGAGAAATTGCAAGAAATGAAATTCTAGGAAATGAAACAAATTTCTATATCTCAGAGAGAGCCTAACTATCTTAATTTAAACTTTTGTAATATATAAAGTATTATGATTCTTACTTTTTTCAAAGTATATAATTTAATTTTCGAAAAGACAATAGTTAAGTTATTTCCATTAGTAATTAATTTCTATTTTGAATATAATTGTGGAATTGTATCTATTTGTTATTTGTCAATATGTACATATATGACCTGTAATTTCAAATGAAATTTGGACATTGGTTTCGCATTTGTATTGGGTATCGATAAAGTTTCATTTCCGTATTGCATTTGTACTACGTATTGTATTCGTGACAAATTATTTTTTTCCTTGTTTCGAGGATTAATATAAAAATATATCGGAGGCGTGATATGTATAGAGACACTTATGGTTTGTAAATAAATTGCAAATACGACTTAATATATTCATTATTTACGAATTTATATGGTATAATGAGGCTTTATTCTTAATAATATCATTGTGACATTTAGCACATATTATTACGTTTGAATAATTACTATAATTGGAACGTTATGTCAATAGTTATGATATATAATTATCGATTTTCACTCATACAATGTTAATTAATTTGACTTTATTAATTACGTGTTTGTTACTGCAATCCTTAGTTAATAATGCATTTAATTAATTAAAGCTACAGATTGTAACTTTGTGCACTAAATGGGATAAAGTCACGCTTCCGTCGACAGTACCGCAATCAATTTAAATTTTACGAAGAACAAATTCTACGAATGAAATTATTATCCCTCATTAATCAGCGGCAACTTGAACCAAATTTCCGATGGTTTTTTTTTTAAACGTTCTAATTTCCTTCGTATAATTTAATCGCACTAGGCGACTCGCTCATTCGCATTCGGTGCACTACCATCGACGCAGGATCCGGCTTACTAATTAAAACTTAGTAAAAGCGCGAGCAAAAATATATTTCCATTTCCATTCTCGAATCCCGTAAAAACAACCGTGACAAATAAATTCCCGTCGGCGCGGCGCGTTACAAAGTTTAGAAGCGCAGCCGACGTAATGACGATGCATGTGCATTATGCATTAAACAAAAGCGTCAGACACGGGGCGCGCCGACGGGAAAAGTGTTAAACATCGCCCGGAGCCAACGGGTTCACCGAGTGTCCTCGTGACAGAAGTACCTCGACGATATAATGGACGTCTCACCCGCACACGCCATAAATGGAAGCAAAAAGCGTTTTGTTTTGCATCGCTCCCCGTGGCGTCATTTCGACGGACCGACTTGTCGAAAACTGTAACCGGTGTGTGCCCGATGTGACCGGCTCGATCACGTAGCGGAAAACATGGCGAAAGGATATCGGATCAGTCGTTTCGCGAGTGTTATCGCCATAAACGTCCACAGGCAATGAGCAACAAATAAAAAAGCGCGTGTAAAAAATTTATCAAAAATCCCAAGCTATCGTACAAAGCGAGAATAAGAATACGTCTTCTGACACTTCGCGCATTTTTTCAAATCAATTAAATGAAGAAATAATTTAAGGCACAGGACGCGCTCGACACTGAAGTGTCGAACATGGAAATCATTTTAGAAGATGTCACTGCTCTTGTTAATGAAACGATCTTCTCGAAGCAACGGCACTTTTGCGAATTAGTCGTTCGACAACCCTATGGCATCGTTACGCATCGCGCCGGCTGCAGCCCTTTTTTTCAAATTACCTTTTTGATTTATGCCTGCGCGCGGCCATCGTATCCCCGCGCGCCCGCTTTTCCCATTTACATGCAGATGCCACCGCACGAACGATGTAATTGGACGTAGTGCGCTTATGAAACAGGAAATGCAAACGCGCTTTGGAGAACGACCGAGCACCCGCGCGCTCTCGAGATCCACGTCTCCCTCTCGTGGAAGAATCTCCCGTGAAGAATTTTTTACTCGTAATTTAATCGTAATTTTTTAATCATGATTCCTTTACCATCGAGTCGTTACTCGGCGAGAGAAGAAATCTAATTTCCATGAACTTTTAAATACTTGAAAAATTTTTTGAAATCTCTTTTACCAATCTCGCACACAATGTCGTAGATCATGGAGAAAATTCATTGGAAGCTTTTCAAGAGGTAACAATATTGCCTGATTCTGGGAACTACGTGTTTGCACATTGTAAATGAATAAAAATGTCCTTGATGAAAAGCGTTGAAAGTGAATGGATGGAGCCCAGCGAGAAGAAAATGAATGTCGAAATAAAACGCGTGAATTTCTCGAGAAATTTTTGCGCGAACGAGCCGCGAACGTATATGCGTTTATAACGAAAAAGAAGTTCCCATGCAAATTGCTGTGAGCGTCATTTTTCGGGATAAATAGCAAGAAATAAAGGCGGGTAAAAAGGCACAATGTCGAGCGTCGCGAAAGAACAAACACTCAAGGAACAAATAGTTCTTATCTATCACCCAAGCGATGCCCGCGGTATTGCTCGTTATATTAGACGGGCGCGAGCGAGGGCGCTGATAAAAAGAAATTTAATTGCGTTTAATTTCAGCAACACGTCACGGCGTACAGGAGAGAAATCGTTTAACCGTATCGTTTCTGCCGCCACGTGTGAGGAATACCCGAAAACTCGTTCGCTTCGCAGTTACTAGACACTTAAATTGCTTCGATCGTTTTTCCTATCTGATCGCCACACACGCGCGAACTTTTAGATTATTGCAACGCGGAGCTCTAAGGAATCTATCAATAGTTGAAACATAGTTTCTCGGAGAGATATTCAGCCGTTTGTCACGCGGCCAATTGCAAAAGTCCCCGCTGCTGCCGCCGGTCGTATTTGATACCTACTGAAGAATTCGCGAACTCTCCCCCGCGGCGGACCACTACTTGGCGATTCCGCGCTGCTGTATTCGCACTCGGGGCGTGAAACGCCGGGCACCACCGTGCCCCGCACGCTGATTTATTATTCGTAGAAAATTTATTCGCGGCCGACCAGTCGCGCACGCAGCCGGAGCGTATGTGCGTTGTACGCGCGCGTATACGCCGGGCCGATAACGATATACCATCGCTCGTGTATTCAGTCGGCCGTGTAAGCGAGAGGACAAAGGGAAAATCTGCCGCGCGATAAATTCCGGAAATCAATTCGATTTGCGAAGCACAGCGCGCGCGGCAGCGGCAACGACGGCGGCGCGGTAGCGTTCCAGCCGACGGACGTGGAGTAGTGCGAACTAATATAATGGTGGGCAGAGAGAGAGAGAGAGAGAGGGTGGGCGAGGAAGCGCGATAAATAATAATTATTGCAACCAAGCTCGCGGCTAATGCACGCGGCCCCTCGGCCGCCGCTTGCCCTCCAGCGAGCGCAACGTTCCCTCCCTTCGGCCTCCTCCGCGTACGCCTGAAAATATAGCGCGCGCGGTGAGTGATAATTGCATTTCGAGGCCGGTAACGGCGGTGGGTGGTGGTACAATTTCCGTTACATTGTACGCGGTTGTACTTTAGCCCCATGGACCGTTACAGCGCAGCTCGCCTCGCCTCGCTCATCCCGAATTGTTATTATTTGGCCACGTTTAACCGTGAGGGCGGTACACACGGACGTTTTCGAGAAATTGGCGCGTCGAGCGTGTGGATTTTAAGTGCTTTAAACGCGAGAAAATTGGGATGCCTCATCGCCGCGTGACGATGATGAAATTGGAGCGCTACCGCCTACATTCGGGATTGCTCGGCATCTACAGAAAACTGGATATTACCGTCGTGACGATACAGTCTGGGATCATGATAGATATTTAATTTTCTAGTAATAACTTTCCCTAATTTCCAAAACCAGAAAGTCGATTATATGTATAACGTATATGTATATCCGAGTTTTTCTTACATTCTAATTCTCGGCGTGGAAAAGTGCATTTCGCGATGTTTTTCGAAATAGCAGGGTTCCGTCGAGTGGGTCTGCAGACTTTATTGAATTTGAAGCACCTCGTTGTCCGCTTTTCTGATAACCGCGGCTTCAGGGAGCTGCTGAGAACGAAATGCGAAGATCTGCAGCGCAGAGGTGGAATAAAGGCAAGTTTTCTTATGGAAATTCAGCGAAGTTTAGCCGCGCACGAAAATATGACAGTCGCACGACCGGAATACACGTCTTCGCTAAATTCATACGTCATAATTCTCGCCGCGCGCTTCTTACCATCGCTATTTCTTGTACCGTGTCGTTTTATAAATGGATATTAAAATAGAAAGGCAGCGGAACGAGAGATAACGTCTACGTACGCGATACATTTCGCGATATTATTCTTGGATTATATGCTTTTGAGATAGATCAGACTATCTGGACTCTATATTCGTCCTCAATTTCAACGTTTGCACCGTGAATTATAGCTCTACGACCTGGGCGGAATCGGGTCGCAATGGTGCGCGCGGCGCGGCGGTTAAAAGAATCGCCGTGTCTTCCGTTCGCAGGAACAAAAAGAACCGCTTTGCGCGGAAATGTATATCCGATTTAACGAGCCGCGACAGCGCGAGCGGCGGAGGGACGGCCGTGCTCCCGGACGGTAAAGTTTCGTCTTCAGGAACAGAATAACAAGTTCATCCTCGCGGTCGGCGGCGGAGAATCCGGAACGCAGTCTCCTTGGGTTGGATATTACCCGCGAGGCCGTCCGTAAGCGAGCAAAGAATATCGTTTCATTTTCCTAAGGCACACCGCGGTCATAAATTCTATGTAGCGCGGTACAACAACCGGACGAAGAAAGAGGGTGGCTGGATACGTGCTGGCGAAAGGAAGCTGGGAGAACGGGGGACGATTGGGGTAGGAGAGGCTGCGTGCTCGAAAGATAATTAAAATGTCTTGGCGTCCTGCGCCAAGGCGCGAGTTATGGCCCGAAGTTGCCACAGTGGCATAAGCGGGGCATCCGACGGCTTTGCCGGGGAGTTACCGGTTCGCGCAATTCCCGTAACGGCGCGAGTTAACGAGCTGTGAACCCGTGAACCTTGTAGCAGCCTTTGCGGCGGAGAATGCTGCGAGAAACGCGCGTTAGATCTTCCGGATTCACTGGGATCAAAGAGGAAAAAGGCATTCTCTTTCTCACTCTCTCTCGCTCTCCCTCTGTCTCTCGTCCCTTTACAGTAATATGTTTCTACTAAAATTTTAGGATATGACTCGATTACGCTTCTGTAAAAACGTAAATATTTTTTAATTCATCTGATTATTTTGTAGCCGTTGTAATGGGGTTTTCCTTTTCCATTATCCTCATGATTAAAAAATGAAAGGATTTAGAGACCTACATTCGCAACAGTTCAGTTTGCAGCTTTTAACGCTCAGGTTTTCAATTATGTACTTCACACATTTCACACGAAAGAACCTAATGAAAGAGAGAAAATAGCAGGATATACACAATTCAAAAGCCTTCTCTTCCTTTGCGTGCGCACCTGTTCCATCGCCACGGAACAGTGTCCTAAACCTATTCTCGGTGAAAACGATAGAATTGACGTCGGTGTGGTTTAGTCTGATTCCCTCAACAGCGAGAGTTAACGAGCTGTGAATTCGCCACCGGTACTCGGTAGGAAGAGAGCCGGTGCAAACGGTGGTGATCTCGCGTCTAGGACAGGCAACAGAAAACCAGTCGCAATTGCGAATGGGAAGCGCCGCGCCGCAAAGCGTGCGGTTGGCAAAGGTGAATAGTTAACGGGACGTGAATTCATAAACGCTACGAGAATCAGTGTACAGGTAAAATGCTACAATTGGTATTGCAGATAATGGGAACGGCGAACAGTTTTAGTTAACATTTCGCAAAGAGAGGCGCTATCGCGAATTAGAGCGGATAAGTATTGAAAAAATCGAAAACCGATTGAGAATAATCTTCTCAATCAGTTTTCTCAATAATCTTCTCGAGACAATTAAGACGATTATTGAGCATTATTCTTATTTTTCGAAGTTTCAGAAAACATTATAAGGATTTGTGATGCGAATTGTACCATGACTCACGTTCTCCTACTTGCTATTTTTATAAAACTGAAACGCTCTGCAGCTTTCTGGTTTACATGAAACTCTTGGGCGTGAACGAACCGCACACTATTTCTGTAAGTCTCAACAATGTGCAAGACTTTAACAGAAAGTAAAATTCCCATATTATAACACTGTCAAAAAAAAATTTATGCGCGACCGCTCGTCGTTCATGCTAGAAAATATATACAAGTTACGAAAGCAGAGAGACTTTCCGAGTTACGAATAACACAGTGGATCTTCGCAAATAGGATAGAAGAAACACGTTTCTTCGAAGGCTTAGTAATTCAATCGCGTTATTTGAGAAATGTCTATAACATATTACAATTATGTCGAAAGTTATCGATAACTCGCAGGATAAAGATGAAGCCCGTCCGTCAGTTCGGGTTTCCGCGCCGAGTTATCGGTTCATGCAGAATTTCCAACAGTCCGGGTTAACGAGCCGTGAACTCGTGAACACACCGTAGAAGTGTTACGACGTGATGCAGAGAATCCAGTAGGAAGCAAACCTTTCTGCTAAATTGAGCGTATATAATGATAATGGTGGGAGACAAGGAATCCATCCGCGGTGACGGACCCTTTTGACCTAGACCGTTAGAACGTTAATAGAAAATTCATTAACGACCGACCAAAATGTGACCCAAAGTACCGACGAGATGCTCTATACAATATTATTAGATATAACCGCTGTATGAAATTAACTCAAATATCTGCATCGCGTTTAGAAATCATAAATAATCATGAACTTTTTGTATAAATCTATATATTCTATGCTTCAAATAAAAGGGAGTGATTGGGAGTTTTTTATTTTTATATAATTTACATTATTTTAGAATCTCTCTTGAGAGAGAGAGAGAGGGGGGGGGGGGTTCAAATTATATAAAAGCAAATGTATATTTTTACTGCAAAAATTCAATCGATATATTTTGCAAAAAATGTTTGTAATATATATTCGCTCTTTTATCAGCTAAATAAAACGCGGACAAATTTGCTTGTTGAATTTTCAAACCGCACCGCAAAGGTATATTTAACCAGCTGTATTTTTGATGTTAGAATTAAATGGGTACATGAAAATGTCTGATTCACGGAAATTTTCAATTACAAGCTTGCAACGTTATCGTTTCCTCTATCGAATTCTCTATCCGGAAAATGTCTGATTAAAAGGACGCGTTACTCCGATAAATTTTCAACGCTAACGAGTTGCGTTGAGGAATACTACGTAAAAAGTATACAGTACATTACTATGCAATTACTCTCTCTCTCTCTACGCAAATCTCTGCATTTCTCTGTGCGGTCGACTTCCATTATCCAATCAGTCATTCCCAATATCACACGAATCAAAAATATTAAATCATGCGATATCATATACAATATTACAATGTTCCTCCGCCTCGAGTACAATCTAAAGTGACGTCTCTATCAAACAAAATGCCGATATTTTTCAACGTATCGATGAATCTGTGTTACAATCTGTAATTACAAAAAATATGTAATCTATTCATAGAAATCAATGATCATAGAATCCATTATTCTCTCCGATTTCATTCGGTAAAAGATTATCCGGATAATAGCGAACGCGTCGCTCTTCAAGTAAAATCCGAACGCAATCAAATCCTTTCCTTTTTTATGGCGCGATATTTTTCTGTCGAGCGCTGTCGAAATTTCTTACTTTAAAAGGAGATACAACAAGGCAACGGTCAGGCCATGAGAGAGTATAAAATAATATTTTTGTAATTTTTGCATCATGTGAAAAATTAATAAAAGCATCAGTATTTAACAAACCTATTTTAAAAACATTATTTTAATTAAAAAAATAATTTTCACTTGCATTTGTTTATATGTTTATAGATTCAGACGATTCTTCTATCGAAATTTATACTCTATATTATATAATTGAAATATAATATGCTTAAGCATATAAGTATTCAAACTAATAACCAATGCAATAACTAATAATCAATTACATAGCATATTTTGGATAAGTTTTGTAATAAAAAAATAATTAATTGTATTTATTTTCATACGGATATATAACGCATCAATATTAAAATCAAAGATAAAATTTATTCTTTTTTTTTCAACGTTATATTTCATTCCTTTCAAAATACAAAAATTTTAGTGAGGTGGTTATAAGAATGTTGTCACATTGAAACAGTATCACATCGTTACTGTATCACAGCTGTGTAATTAGAAAACTGCTATTAATTAAATTTAGACTTTTCATTATACGTTTTATATAACTCTGCGGCTATATAAAAATATCCTTGTGAGAATTACGCGGACATTATATTAGTGCATTCGCAATGTATATGATTAAACTAACAACATCGCGATTGCATAAAGAACACTCCGCATTGTGTCCTCTGAGGCTTATAACTCGACTTTGTATGATGTAACGCAAATACACATAATAAACAAGAAATATATGGATATGTGGCGAGAGAAATCTTTGGAAATTTATTAAACGCGACGTGCAATATCAATAAAACATACGATGTTTACCAAATGATACAATATTGTGTTAAAAGATTATTTAAAAGAGAGAATTGTGTTACGAGGATGCGTCAAATTTAGCAGCATTATTCTATAGAATTCGTATGCGGGAAAGGGAATGAAGGTGGTTCGGATTGGACAGGTTTATTGTGTGTTGGCTGAATGCCTAACCACCGCGATAGGCGACGATTTTATTGGTGAGTAGTTGGTTATTTCAACGGCAATTACTATGATGAAACTCTGGGAACAAAGATAAGAGAAATCACTCTTTTCTCCTCTTTTCTCTGCTGAACTAACATTCGTCATATTGACAAAAATGGAGATGAGTGTCGGAAGAAAATGACAAGGGAATCATCAAATTCGACAAGACGAGATTAATTCTCGAACATGCGACCATCCTTTAGTAGGAATTACTGACCTATTTTCTAAACTGGTATTGTCGAATCAAAATGCATTTTAAAATAATTCGGATGTTTGATTGACAAATCCAATCAAAAAGTTCTAAGATATAATGATGAAAGATGAGAGCTATCAGTTGGAAAACAGATTTAATTAAAATTTTAGCGAAATAAACTATCATGTCATAACCTGCGGTACCCCTTTAATAAAATATACGCGCATTCGTGTAAACAGTTCAGGTCGTGTTACTTGCATATCTATGTGGAACATGAAGTAGAATAAGCATGGCGAGAAAAAGTTATTTAAATTTTCGCAATTCGTTTTTCTTGGAATTATGCAATGCTGTACCACTTTTAAATAGAGCAAAATTTGAAGAAAATTTCAACTTACAATTAGAAACCACATAGGATCACTTTCAATTGAATCGCTTTAACGGGCATCCACAGCAGGTAGCGATATTCGCTTCTCGATGTGAAACGAATATCTACTACGGGCGTCAAGTTTATCGCGAGGTGCTACGTTCACCAACGTCTCGAAAGTTGTAACACCCGCCGTCGCTTTTCCGGCAGCAGCGGGGAACTTAGCGGCGTTCTGAGCCGGCCATAAATCGCGAAAGAAATTCCGAAAGTGTCGCCGTTACTACGTGGTACTCGTCGTGCTTGCCGCGTCCGCGGGAGTGCCGTGGGCCCCGCCGTTTTTCGCATCGCCAGGGAAATCGGTCTCGCGCGGTAAATACTGGAGGATCGTCCGGGAACGATAACAGCTTAGCGTTGCCGCGTATGGCTAACGCGCATCGTCATAACCGTTATCCGGTTATTGCTCGTCGCTCTTTTCACGGTCGCTCGCGTTTCACGAATGCGCGATGTTGCGCGAGTGCGTTTCGTCCCGGTGTTACCTGTTTCCTCCTTTTTCTCCGCCTCCTTTTTGCGAGGCTGGGAAAGCGGGTCGCGGGTAAATTTGCATGAGACGCCGCGGAATCGCTCGGCACGGAATTAACTCTCGTTTTAAGAGCGTCATAATGGCGCGTAGTGTCCCGTGGATGCGTTCGCGCGCGGCTTCTGCGATGGAAGTTTAACGGCGACAGTAATTATCGAGTAAACGAAGCTATCACGCGCATTCCTCGAAGTGGCGTAATTAGATTTTTATCGGTGCTTCAAGCGGTATATTCGCGTGCGGAATGTTTAAGGACGAATTAATTTAGCGGCAATTCAGAGCTTGTAAAAACGTGTCCGGGATATTTCGCTCATAATTCAATAAACGCAATTTGCACGATAGAGAAGAGAAAGAGAGATAGAGAGAGAAGAGTATTTGAGTAGATTTTTTTTTATGACACGACAATCTTGGATAATTGCGGAATCGAAAAAGAAAACCAATTAAATCGAGAAAGATAAACTTAGTAGAAGAGGCAAAAAATTTCTATCGTTTGAAATTAAAATTATATCGGATAAAAACGTCTATCAGGACGAACCACTTAAAGGATTAACTATAACCGCCTATATAGCTTCCGTTCGTTTATACTTAATTCCTGGCGCCTTGTGCATTTTATCGCGGCCCGCAAATTACTCTTAAATTTCACGACTTCGGCCTGTACGTGTCTTAAATTAAATGAATAACCAAGGTGAGGTCGAGAGAACAAGCGAACAGTACTCGCGATGCATCTGCGACTGCGGCGGCGTCCGATATGCAGTTTCGCGCATCCGCGTCGCCACATATCATGCAACTTCGCTCACTACTCACCGGCGAGAGCGGCTTTGGCCCCGCTGTCGCCGGAAACGCCGTGATACTACCGCCGTCATTAAAACTTGGATAAGAAAATATTCAGGAGAGAGATTCTCCCCGCTGCTACGATAACGACGGGATATATGAACACGATGTTGCCCTTTCAGATTGGTAATTAATCGTTAGAAGAGTTTTTCCCCCGATTTATTTTTCTTTTAATGCTAACTTGTCATATTATTTTCGATTTAGTTGTTGTATCTGTTTCGCGAAAAAGAGATTGTGCAAATTTAATACACGTGAAAATCTGCAAGAATCAATATAGACTATTATGATCAGTCATATCGCTAATATTATTTTCGCAATGTTTAATAATTTAATAAATTTTATTTCATAATTACGATTAATTCAATTTGGTCAGATAAATTGTGATTTATATTTGGCGAAAAGGAAATATTGTTGTACGTAATGGAGATATAGACGCGCTTTCATCAAAAATTGGATGGGTTGAGGTCGCTTCGATCTCGGAAAATCTAGCGCGGCTGAATACGTTATTAATGGTATCCTTAATTCGTACAAATTGGATTAATGTACAGGAGTTCGTTTCGGCTTCTATGTTAGCTGGTCTTCGTATGTAGAAAATAAAGGGAAATAAAAGAGATCTATACATTCGGGACCCGTGTATGTATGTGCGTGCCGGTCCGTGTGCGAACGTGTATCTAGAGAGAATGAAGGAGAGAAAGAGAGAAAGCAGGAGTAAAGGGGAAGAGAGCAAAACCATCGGAAAATGGACCAGTTGAGCAGAACGAGAAGGAACGACGTGGTTCGTTAACGCTTTCATTGGAGAGCGATTCTTCACAAAGCCAATATAACGGGGCTCCGAGTTCTCATTTACTGCTTCACATATAGATAACGCGATGACTACGTTTATCCGCTGTAGACTCCCGCAGGCCATATGATTCGCTTAAATCGTCAATGAATCCTTCATTGCTGATACATGACTGACATTTTGACGAAGCTTTTTGAGTTTTGAATCGCAAAATAGCGCCAACTCGAAACGATCCACTTTGTACCTGCTTAATGCACGATACTTTGTCCGCTTCGCTCGTTTACATTGGACAAAGTGAAAGATGTCCGCTAAATTCTTAAACGTACGAAATCTTTTATTTGCGAAATAAAATTACGCGACGGCCGGCGCGGCGCAACAATAGAAGAAAGATGAAACGGACGTGGAGAAGTAAGTGATAAAGAACTAAAATAATATCGCCATCGTCATGTTGTTATATTTTTAATGGAGAAATCATGGGATGAAATATACGCCGTCGTATTTCAGTAAGAAATTCCTACGGCAAATTACATCTACGGGCCTTTGTGCGAGCCATTAATAATGACTACGCGAAATATAGCGAGCGGTGAAACATGATTCGCATTCGGATGAACCTTCGTGTAATAACGGCACGTTAAACTCGGAACAGATAAAGCCGGCGCTAAAGTTGGTGTTCTTCGTTAGAGAATTGCGGGGAGGGACGGCGGTGAGTTGTCTGGTTAAAAACTTTTTACGGCCGTTGTAGATCCACTTTCTGCGATTTTACGTGACGTTTTTGCCCGGATGGCTTTCAAAAGTCGAACTCTCCGCGAAATATCACCACATATTTTCCATCACGAACGATTGAGGTGCGAATGTGGCACCTCGACCGCTCGTGATCGCAACGATCTTACTTCGATTGATCAATCAGGATGTCCATTCAAATGGCAGCATTTTTTCCACAATTATTTTGATGGCGTGTGGAATTTCGAATCTTTTCAATTTCAAGAAAAACTTCGCTTACAATTAGTTACGAACGATTTATAGAAAATCTGTGACCAACAAATTGCTGTAAAATACAGTAAATACAGCTCAATCCATTTTATTAATCAAAGGAAATTGCTTCGTCATGATTGAATGATTAGTTTGTCAATGGATAATATATATCTATTTCTTATCTTCCAATTGGTGCGCTTATCTTCCAGAAATGTAACGATAAAGTTTTTAATAATATTTTATTAGCAAATAGCCTGTGGAAAGAAGCGAGCCATAAAGCGTTTCAACGTCAACAATCCCATTATTGCGGTTCTGTTTTTATATAAAAGAATTATTTTTTTTTACTGTCAACGTTGCGACACCATATTGTTTTATCATCTCCTGTTTTTTAGCATCCGCAGCTTGCAAAGGGTAGCGATGTTATGCTTTCACGCGACTGCGTATAGGCTTTAAACAAACAAAAAAGAAAATTGAATGTTGACTATCCAGTCGATGTATTCGATTTTTTTTGTAATAAACAAATAGTCTTCCGCAAGGACACTGAAGTAAGTAAATTTTGTAAATGATATTTTTCTATTTTCAAAGCATTTTTATAAAGTGATGATATATAACAGGAAATAAATGGTATTAAGAAAATATAATTTTTTAAATACAAAATTGTAATACTTCTTGGTTAAATTTTTATGCTAGAGATGTTATCTTCAAAGTGAATTTTTGTCAAGCGAAAAATATATTTATTTAAAAAATTTTATATTAAAACGTCATTAATTTATTTCTTGTATTTTTTGAGGATAATTTCACGCTTTTTAATATTTTATGAGAAACTTATGGCAGTCACAGCATGTGCTCGTCTTTTATCGCCTGGTTATGTTCTTGTTGAAGTTTCGCGAGAAAAAAATCAACCGCGATTTCGCAGAATCTCTCAAAATGATGTTCATCGAATGCCATAATCGTATTCGATATCACCATGCAAGATGGGCGATATGGGCGATGCGTCTCTATGTATGCGTGTATATGTACATGTTGAATATGTGTGTTAAGTAACGGCGCCACGTAACGTCGCTTTACGTTACGGCGTTGGTTGTAACATTATTCATAAGTGGAGGACTATGCACACTTCATAAACATAACGCACACCAACGACGAGCGCGCGACACTGCACCCTGGAAATGTCCACAATATCGGCAGCATTGTGATAACGCGCGGGAGCGAGGTACATAGAAAGCGATGCGCTCGGGAAGATCGATGATAACGCGTTGCGTGAATACCGACCGCCGTATTGATATGTATACAATAGCGAAATCATGGAAATCCATTTATGTTTCGCATAATTCACTAAGGACGAAGGAGATGACTATTATCGCGTTGAGAAGCGCTAGACGTGTACAAGAGTGATGTAGCTGCAGAATGAATATTTCCCCCCTTTATATACTGAGCATTTCAAAGTGCTTGTGATTATCTGGATTGCTCTTGAAATCCGAACAATAGCCTTAATTGCTTCGCGTTTAAGATATATTACAGTTCTGCAATTCCGCAAATGGATTTTAAATCATATTTAATATGTTTAAATACAACAATATTGCATGGAAACGATATTGCATGGAAGTGGTATCGCACACTAAATCGTTATATTCCAGCGGAATGCAAATCGTCAAGGGGCAATTCGGGTCGAGTGCCATGATTACTTAGGCGAAACTGCGAGCGCCGAGTAAAACTGTAGTATGTACTACTGCCGGTACAGAAAATAGAATGGTAGACCGTACTACTATGCGCTATACGCGCGCGCGCGAATACCTTAGACTTGCTCTTTCATTTCTTGAAGGTATGTGTGTAACGACATACAAAAGCGAGCTATAAACTCCCGGGAGCTTATCCTTGGGTGACTCCGAACTTCATCGCTCGCGATATTCATAACCATCTTTTGTCGTGCACCGTCCATTGTCCATCGCTCTTTGCTCTTGTCACTCCGCGTTGTCACTAACGCGGATCACTTTCGCGACAAACAAACAGCCTTCATCGCGGGCTACTTTTATTAAACCCGCGCGCGTCACGTGCCGCAACTCTAAACCTATACGAGTGCGCGACATTACCGCGAGAAAATGCCACATATAACGCCGGCAGACGTACGATGTATTTCCCATGTGGGATACGAGGAAAATATTGACTCCGGAACTTTTCTTACGCCTTGAAGAGAAAAAAAAACACGTCGCCGTCGCGGAGAAGGCGGATATGTGTATGCGTAGCACGGAGTGAGAGACGGTGCAGCGACAAAATCAACCTCCGTCCGACGACAAATATGGATATTGATGTTCCATTTGGTTGTACGTGTCGCAAATTGCGCGCGACAAATTCTGACACGGCTAACTAAACGGATGTTGTTATCGATGCTGGAAAAAGAGCTATTTATCGTATTCATTAGATTTCATTTATTTATGCGGCGCTCCCGACGTGAGTTCGCATCGACGATTAAAAAAAAAAAAAAAAAGAAGAAATATACACAATTCCGGAATGAGAGATGGCACGAGAGATTTGCAGCAGATAAATGCGCCGTACGTTTTAATTGTCAATATGCTCCGCTCTATAGACAGATTTATATTCCGCATAATAAACGTTTTCCGCGACACCACGTCGTTGTTGCAATTCACACGCAATGCACGATGCAACGCTCATTGCAGCGTTATTTAATTATTCCGATATCGTGAATCATGATCGCGGGACAGTCTTTATTTACGAGAACGTTAATCGCGAGTGGCTACAGCACGTGACTGCATAACTTGTTTTTCTTGAGCGTTACAAGCGATATACACCTTACGCGCGCTATCGATGCCTCGTGAAATTTAAGCGTCTCAGCCACGGCGGACGGCGAATTACTTTCTCCGAGTGGAATTTAGTTAAAGCCCCGTGAAATTTATCTGAACTCTTCACGCTGGCCACGGCGCCCGCGCCGGTGCAGCGCCCGTATGCCCGGGATGAGGCCATAATTTTGAGAAACGCCTCCCACCGGTTACCTCGACAATTCTCGGCGTAATGTCCGCGACAATTCATTCCCAAATGGCCCGAACGGCAATTCTTAGCCGGCTTCGTGCACAAATCTTACGTACACACCGAGCCCCGAGGAAATACATTTAGGTCGCGCAGGTACGTTCCCACCTACTAATGCCCGATTTTACGTTCGTATCTATCTACCACGCCCACGTGCCTCTCCGCGGTGCTTCCGGATAAATTCCCCGGGAATATTTTCACCGAAAACATTCCGCACCGCCGCCGCCGCCGCCATCGCCGCCGTTGCTACCGTCGCGCAAGAAAGAATCGTATAATATTGTAGAAAAATTTTTTTTTCGCTTCTCTTTTGCAAAGAGACTCACCTGAAAGTATCAAATCACATAAATGTAGTATATGTGTTTTAAGTATAAATTGCTTTGGAGACACGATACGACCTCAATGACCACGTTATATTATTTCCGCGAGAATATTAATTAACGGCGATTCGCACATGCAAATGAACGGTCGCATAAATTTCTAAGAGACTGAATAACGGTGGAACAGGATTAATATCGATATGCCGCAAATTCCATTCACCTTCGACACGGGCACACACACGCACACATACATACGCGTACTTGTATAAGTGCCTTTTCGAATTAGAATTAACGCGGTCGTATGTTCAGGAAATCCCACGGTAACTGACCTAGCTGCTAAGCTAACCATAAACCCCAATTACATGTATAAAATGTACACGTACGTATACTAATGCAACGCGTGCATTTATACGAATGCACGTAGAGCAAGCAGGTGTAACGGAGTGCGCGAGTCGGTTTTGGCTCAGCGTTAAGTCTGAAACACACGGGGATACTGACTAGAGATCCTTGTTTCAGCAAATCTCTTGGATTTCGCGTAAAATCTAACGAACGGAGTGATCCGAGCGACGTTAATCAGCGAGATATATGTGCCACGTGGGATCTCACTTTGATAATTAATCAGGATAAGTAATATTGGAAGTATATTGTAGGAGGGCACATAAGAAGGGTTGTTTCTAATTAAGTTTTCATTAAGAAAAGATTAACTTCTCGAATGTAGGTCAAGGAATTTGTAGATGAAAAGATTGACGGTAGTTCCGGAACAATCTTTGTATACATAGAGCCTGGCGTACATAATGCTAACAAAGCACGCGGCATAAATTTGCGCAGTTACACAAAGAACGATTGCCAGGCGAGATGCAGAAGTTTGTTGCTTTTTGGAAAGTCCATCAAAGAGCTCTCCCTACTGCAAGCAAATTATCGACATTCAGTATTTTGAATGCCAAAAGTTTTCATTTACGATGAATAGATATTCATCTTGGGCACTCGGCCGGCGGTCTCCGCTTGCTATTGTCGCCCCGTTTCATTTGAAACTTTTAAATTATTCCCCATTAATGCTGCCGGAACTTTGCACAGCCGAGGCTCCATTAGCCGTGTTAATATTGGCCCGGAAAGACCGTCAACTTTATACGACGTTCGCACACATATGCGTTATTAATCCGAGTAGAAATATCAGACTAAAGAAAATTGATTCAATTCCAAAACTCTCTGCCCTCGAAATATGACTTTCACGGTCGTCGTATCGATATCGCAAGCGTGATAATACCTTTCGCGACCACAAGTGATTCATGCCTTGAGCCAGGTGACGCAAGTAAACAGACGCAATGTTACACAAATTAATTTGCTATGAGATTTTTATATCATGTTTTCGCACTATAAATTATTCGCGATAATCCAAATTTTAGGAAAATTTATCTCTCATTTTGTATTTCTCGCTAAGGATGGATACATCTTTTGTCGAATAATAAGTCAGACGGCGGCCATTTTTGTTGCAACGAAGCTTTTCAGTTTCCATCATAGTGTGTGAACGATGGCCGTTGTATAATGTTAATGGTAACAGGACAAACGCGCGTGCGGATCAGGAATCATAAGTGATTTCCCGAGTGACATTACATCGTTCTGCATTCCGATTCCTGCAAGGGACGGGAGGAGAAACGAAACGCGGAAGAAGGCGGAAAAGAATATGTTCTCTACTCGTAGATAGGCGAGGAAAAATAGTCGAAATATCAGAGAACTGCGGAATGACGTTGCCTCCTGGGAAGACAGATGCGAGAGGCTGTGTACTAAAACTTTGTTTCAAACTTAGTAGATTGTTTGATTCAACAAGCTTCCCCGGATAACACACGCCCGGACATTTCTTTACGTCGAACCTTGAATAAATTTCGCTTCCAGGATTGACGTCAAATAAATGAGCTAAAAAAGAATTTCAATTAAGATAAAATATTCATATTTTTACTACCACTGTCTTAAAATTAATTTAATTGATGTAGGAAAAAAATTAAAACCTCTTTCTCTTTGATCAGAAAATTTTCAATCGCATTTTCGTTTAATGACAATTTTTTTTTTTAAAATATGCAAGTTGCAAAATTGTAAATGATAAGTCTCATTGCGGCGAATCATTAAGATGAACGATTAAACTTTCATGGTCCCAAGACGGCGCTGCAGCCTTCTTATCGGTCGAAGATCCTTTCATACGATCGCATTGATAAAATATGTAGGATCAGAAAAAGACTATGTCTCGCTCCCGAGAGCCGAAACTTTCTCCATTTTCCGATATGAATTAATAAATGGTAACGGTAAGAATGTAACCCTTGAGATAAGAAGATATATATTACATAGTAGATAGAGTTTGGGGATGAGGCGGAGAGCGCGAGTAATGAATCTGTATGCCTGTAGTAATTTCACAAAAGGATACTCATTAGCTTTCGCAGTATATATGCGAGGACTGTAATAAAACGATTATAAAATTCCATTTGGCTAAATCGATGTAATTTAATTTCGTCGAGCCACGGCCACGTTTCAACCGTGGCGCACACATTTCGCGGCTTTATATAGCCCAAGTAAGTTAGCGATGCAGTTACAAACGGCTGGGAATTTAACCAGCCACGCATATATTAACCGCGAATTTGTTGACCGTTCGTTAAATTGTAACGTATACACTACACAGTAATACGATCCATCGATCCCGCCCTGTTGTGCCCGAGCCGTTTATCGAGCAGTTCTCGAACGACAACGCTTGGCAACGAATAGCGAATTAAATGAATTAACTTGGCATTCGCCGGATATCGACCGATCGCGTGCTCAGCCACACCTACGCGTTGCATTTGCTCGTCAATTTAAAGTCGCTCGTTAGTTTGTCAGCTTTCAGCCAACTTGTAACTACGCGTTGCACCGTCATCATAACCATCTGCATAATAAATAGCTGCCGGTGATGCTGGCGGTGACGAACACCAGGAAGTTAACCGAATAGCTACGGGTTTATCTGCTACTCATTACTGTAAGCATTAACTCATCATTGGCTCAACTGTTGCGATTATCAGTTGCGTGCGACATAATTAAACGATTTTTAAATAAAGAAAATGAATTGTCTAGCTTTAACCATTTTCAGATGCAAATATTTCAATCTAAAAATATATCTTACAAAAAAAGAAAGAATTATTCAGAGAAATATGTAGAAATAAAAAAAAACAAGAAAAAATTTTTGATGCTATTATCGGAAATATGAATTAAAAGTGGGTATTGTGTTGGACGGTATTTTTAGATGCTCCCAATAGCACGTGCGACAGATCTGTGACGCACACGAGATCGTAACTACAAACACGTACTTCAGGATGCTATCATGGCTGGAACATTCCAAATTCATGGAATTTCTCGCTGGGCGCGTTAGCCGAAGATTGGACAGAAGCTCGATGCCATAAGTTCCGCTCTGGTTGTGCTTCTTTATGAATATTTTAAAGCGATATCCTAACCGATATTTAGGTCCTGCCATCTTCGTTATCGTTTCCGACACCTTGAACGACAAAGTATTCATGTTTCCCGTCGACAGTTTTAATTAAATTTACGCGAGCAACTGCCATTTGAAATTTTGCATATTTGAAGAATCAACGTCCCCTTCTTGTCGATAAGAACGACTAGTTATAGAGTTATATATTTAAAAAAAAAACTTAAATACTGGTCAGTCAAGAATAGAGCAGATTGTATTCAATCGAGATGAGACAATCGAATGAGATCGGTGACAAAACGAGGCGACGATATCCGTCGCACGAGTAAACGGCGATTATCACGTTTTAATTAAAGCTTTATTATCCGGTAGCGAAAACTTGTTATTGGGTAATTATTCCGGCGGCAGGAAAGTCTACTTAGCCACGGCACTCGTTGCGGTGCGCCGGAGTAGGTACTTAAATCCTGATGTAGTTTGGGTGGAGAGAAGCCGCCACCCGTTGTCAAAGAAATCTCTCTCTCTCTCGCCCCTCCCTCCCTCTGTCTATCTCCCTGTTCCTCTTACGAACCTGTTGTTTCTCCCACTTTCTCGTTTCATCGCGACCACGGTCTCATTCCAAAGCCGCCGCTTGCCACCACGGCCGCTTAACATCCCTGAACTTTAAATTGGCAGAGCGCATTCAAGAGCGTTAATATCTTCCCGCGGGAACCGCTCAGGTGCCTTGCAGCTCCGATGCTGCGCGAGAAATCCGCAGTATCCGGCGACGGCAACGCGTAGCGGCGCATTATCTTCCAGACAAACAGCTCAACTTTGCACGAGACTTTTTATCGAGAATTTTAACGTTTATATTGGATGATTTAACATTGGCGCGTGAATCAGGGAGCAAACGTTTAATTAAAAATAATGTGAATTCTATCTCACGAAAGCAATTGAATTGTAATTCATTTGGGAAATGCCACAAATTATATTTTTGTTGAAATTGAGTTATTTATACATAATATATGTCTGTAATTGCGGTTTCCGTTATTCCAATATGCCAATATATCCACAATTTCACCGAAATTCTCCAAGTTTTGATTGTCTGTCTCTACACAGAAACAATTCATGGAAAGTTTCTTTTTTAATGAACAAAGATTTTATATTGGGAAGTTTAGGTATAATCAAGATTAAGCAGCAGGCGTAAGCAGGAGTTTTCAATTTACGGCAGCTACAAGTAAAGTTTTCAATTAGAGTTCACAAATAGGAATTAAACTTCGGTCCACCGAAACGAGGGTTTATCCGCGTTAATTTCGAGTTACGCTAAGCCGGACGCACGACTCGCCTAAAATTCATATGTATTTATATTAAGCCGGGTTGACAGCGCGCCAAGTTTGCCCTAGAAACCTTATACGTTTGTAACGTTGCCGCGTTAACCCGGGCGAAGGAAGATCACCAGGTAGCGTCACCCGACCCTGATTTACTGGCTGATATTTCCGCCACGATGTTACGAAGTGGCCGTATCGGTACCTACCGCAGCGATCTTTATGAACTCGCAACATCAAACTCGATATTTATCCGGCTGGGGTGTAAAATTGTAAATCAACCCCAAAATGGGACGCTGTGAAATTTCATCGCAGTGAATAATACGGCTACTTTAAAATGCCGCGATAGCATTAAATAACGCACGCGCGTACAAAAAATGGAACTGTGAAAAATATATTTTACGATATAATATATAATATATTATGTGGATATCAGTACCCATTTTTATTATTTATACTATTTATACTGGCACTTTTCATTCTGTTTAATGAAAAATGTACATTTTCAGCAATGCTGCTGATATTTTTTACTTTATTCGAGAATATCTATTGGTTAATAATTTGCTATAATTCTTGCTATAATCCTACTGGGCAATGAGCTAAACATTTTTCATATAATTCCCCTCGTAATCTCGTCTTAAATTATTCAACCGTATCAACCAGCTCGATAAGATTAGCGAAGCGATGCATCTTCTGTCGTGGCTTCTCGATAATTCCTGATTACGAACGGAGCGTGGCCGGCTGCACGATTTAAAAGAAATTATGGCCATCTTATTTACGTTGTCCGGATATCGGCTTCGGGTCGCACTATTTCATGGGGATTTAGGGTGCGCAATTAACAGATAAAATCTCTCGCTATTTTTCTGGCTCTTAAAAGCCCCTGAAAGATAGAGTTACTCGCCCGTGGCCCGTACTCTAGACAAACACAACAATTTATACAACATTAAGCAATGCCAGAACCTTTTTTCCCACCTCATCGTCCCGTGTACGTGTGCACGTGCATGCACACGCGCGAGCGTGTATGCGTCTTCCGCTCGGCAAAGAGAACCGGCAAAGCGACCCCGCGTGATTTAACGAGCCCATTAATCGTGCGTCGCAAGTGTATCTCAGTAAAGTAAGGGGTAAGACGACACGATGGATTTAAATTGTCGGGATGATAGCGCGCCGGGATAACGGGAACGTCCTCGTCCCCCGTTAACCCTCTCGCCGGCGAAAAAGGTGCATTCGCAGGCACGAAACGATTCTCAGAAAGACTCTCGGTCGAGGGGTCGCAGACGGGGTGAAGACACGGTTCTCAGAGTCTCAAGTATCTCATTTTTGACCCACTCGACAAGTCGAAGTGGCGGGTAGAGGCTATACCCCCCCGATATTTTCGAGGATCGTAATGCGAAAGTATCAAGCGAGCGTTTCTCTCGCGTCCTTCGTCGTTTTGCGTGTCGGTGAAAGCCATTTTTGGCGGGCAGGCCGAATGGATTATCTCATTGTTCGGCGTGACTCCGCCGCGTCGGGACCAATCTCGCCGAAACAGAACACGACATTTTCCAGCCTACGCTCGTTTCGCGCATTGTTCGTGCCTCCATCGTTTAATATACGCTCGATCGGCGCTATTCACAAATTTACGCAATACGCGATAGGAATAACGGAACACGGTATCGAACGAGTAAAAGCATCAATGACCCTGTTAAATCGGAACGTTTCTAGCCGCGATCGATCCGGTTTTTCTGACGAACTGATCAATAATCGCGACATTCCGTCAAACGGTTATCGGGGACCGCCCGGTTTATGCAGTTTGCAATGCGTCGCGATACGCTAACAGTCTGTAAACGGTCAAGATATTACAATGCAGATATAAAAATATTTCCCCCAACTGTTCACGGAGCGAAATACATCCGAGCGGTATTACCGAGAGCGTAGAGAAGATTGAACGTTTTATAGGAGGGGTCATCAGCCATGAGACTTCCTGTCGTTGGAACCGGGATCCTTGAGACAAATCGTTATCATTTCGCGTCCGGAGGCTATGATTTTTCAACGATTCCGACTGGACGCCATCGTCGAAACGGCGGCGCATAAATCCGCGGTGTAGGAAATAGTTTTCACGGGCGGTCATACGATCGAAACGATATACCGACGTGCTTTCTCAGAACATCGTATTGGTAGCCGAACGGTTATTCAGATATTTCCTTATAGATGCAAGGAAGAAGCATTCCGATCATCTCGAACATTTCAAACAGCTATTCAGATTATGATAAAAAAATACATGAATATGAAATTATAATAGTAATAAAATTGACAAGAATAATTGTGGATCCGTTAAAAATCTTTTTAACATTACAGTCGAATGACGATTTCACTCAAATGGAGTTTGCTTAATAAAATTAACTAAAATGAGATTGCAACTGAAATGAAACGAGATTCTGTTCAAAGCAGTCAAATATGTGCTTTGAAATAGACAAAGTTTCAAACGAAAGGTATAATTAAAAGAACGTTTGTACAGTCGTTTAAGACTTTAAACTCTCATCCAACCGAAACGAGTAATTGTTGTTTTATAGTTACTAAAATTTGCACACCTATTCTATTCTCGGAACTTTCCGATTTGTTTTAACCTGCCGTATTGTGAGTGTATCAAATAGTTGGAATGCGAAGCTACAGAATTTTTTCATTTAAACTCGGATTATGAATTCGACATGATATGTAACAGCTTTTGTATTGCTTCACCGTATCGGTGAAGCGAAGTGGCTAATTAAATATAACGTCGATATCGATTCGCTTCTCTCGAATCTCTCCGAGTTAATTAAGTTGCACGTGGAAAGATGGACCGTCTGTATTTAATCATGAAGACAATGTATGAGATAAATGCGTTCTTAACTGTGTACAGTTAACTGTATCAAGATCGCATCAAATGATAAATCGTAGTCAAAGGTGGTTTGATAAATTTCGGCCTGCTGACCTGAGCCTTGACGATGAATAATGATTAGGGAGCGAAAGTTCGTGATGTTTCACAGGGAGCCCTCTTAGTCGGATGGTCCCAGATGCTTTAGGCACCGGATTAGTTAGCAGGTTGACCGGAATAGTAAAGTGGATGATAGATTTTACTTATATCGAGCGCCAAGTGAAAACAACTATAGGTATGTACTACGTGTTGGAAAAAAAAATCGCTTTAATATGTTACAGCATCATCCACAGCAAATTAGAAAAATTTATTTTAAAACCACGACTAAAAACTTTATACTAAAATCGCAACAAACTATCGCAATTAAATAATGCTAGATAACGCGTTAACAATAGTGATCATTTTTATCCGAATTGAATTTTGTGTTACCGTCAATGAAAATTTTTCATGCGCATGTCGATTAGCTTCAATGAATCTCTGATACACTTTCTTCATTTATTATACGTCTCTGATACGTTTTCTTCGTCTATTTGCGAATCTCTCCCTATTCATATCACATACCCCCGGTTCATATCGGTCGTTACTCTCGATCCTTCCCTGGAATCGTATGCACGTGCACGTCTACGGGCGACAAATCTAGGACACCATCTGTTGTTAGCGCCAGAGAAGTGGAGAGAAGGACGTCCGTGGCAGTGCCGCTGACATAATTATGATTAATTATAATACCCTACGCGCCGAATGCCAGACTGCGGCGACACGCCGCCAAGTCGTACGTGCGCTCTAATGTAGTCAACCGATAAGATATTCTCCATTGAGACGACTGTGTCGCGGAAATCACAGAAACGTAATGGTGCACATTTAAAAAACATTTACGGCTGCGATGTTACGTCCTTTTTTTAGAAATTGGAATGATGTTTCTCATTTTTCAATTAAAACTCTTATTTTGGACAGCACATTGGTTCTAAAAATGCATATTTATGGAAAGCTCGAAAAAGCTAGAAAGGTTAAAAAAAGATATCTGAATATATACTGCAAGAAATAGATAGATCGATTGATTTGAACGAAACACCGTGACGTATTAAAAATAATTTTTACAACATATTTTTTAATTTCGGTAACGGCAGCACCGTAAAATGAGTGATTTTAACCATGTCGATATCAAAAATATATATGATCTCTCTATTTGCGTATCGTTATTGCGCATCACTAAAACTCGCGACCATTATCGTACTCTATGAACCACAATTTATTATCACTGCCTGCCCCAAGCTCGTATGCATTCCTACGCTATTTAAATCCATACCTACATTTATAACCGTATATTCACATAGCGCTTATTAATTGAATAATAACGACTAGATATTTTCGCGATATCTCTTGCGCGTATTATTATCCGGGACCGTATTTCAATGACGTTATCGCGCGTTACAAATTAATTTTCGCACACGTACTTTTATTTCGAGAGATGTACGAGTTCCACGTATTGATTTCTAAAATTATCTTGAACGCGAATACAGTTTTACCTTTGCGTGTGTGTTGCAACTGGTGGTACCAGCATATTTAGACCTTTGATTAGAATGGGTCGCCAATTTGCCGTTTCGAACTTCAATATACGATTATCAACTGTTAATACCAGGGTTAAGTGGAGCTTTGGAATCTAACGTGGAAATTCGGGCTCGCTGCCTCTCTGCATGCTAATCTTTATTGATTAATTTAATTGTTCATTAGAGATACATGAAATAATTAGCCACATCGACTTTTAGCAAAATTTCGCCATTCACTTTTATATTTAAATAATCTCAATAGTGGTTGATCAAATTAGCACTACATACTGTAAATTTAACGACACAAATGATTTAATGTTAAATTTTTATGTTAGAATTTCAAAAGTACATTTTTTTATTGAAAAATTCGATAAAGTCAATAGAAATTTATCAAATATTGTAGATATAAAATTTGATAAAATAATAAAAAATATTTATTATATATACAAAAAAATTTTTAATAAAATATATGTAACGTATATAACAATAAAATAACCATACAACGTAAGAATAGAACATAATAAAACATTAAAAAAAATTTTTTAGGCAAATATCGTTCATATTTTTTTAATTTTGAAAATTTGCCTTTTAACATTCAGTGATTCGCGCATTTTGTTTGTCACAATATAAGGGCTAAAAGTTTAATTACTCATTCAGAGAAACTTGGGCATTTATGAGACCTAGCCTAAACGCCCCAAGATTTTGCGAACAAGCGAGCTTTAAAGCGTCGCGTCCTTCCTAATTACAAGACAAAGGAGTAAATGCTATAGATTAGCTCATTAGCAGAACGCTTGTCTCGTAATACAATTAATTCATCCCATGGCAACGCCTCTCGCATGTATCTCGCCGCCCCGCGCCGTAGCTCGCCTTTCGAGACGAGCAGACGATGAGAAGAGAGATCGATAAAGCAGACCCAAGGCAATTAAATCGATCATATACACCGATGTGTCTATCTTAGAACTAGGATAACGTCGTAGGATCTTGTGTTTTTATGGTAATCGCACTGAATAATAACCAATTTTCTTAGCTGGATAACAGCCATCCGCACGTCCGACAGAGCTTGATTAATTAATCATGGACGAACCAGCGCACGAACCCGACTATCTTCGAGTTATTACTCCTCACGTTCGATAATAAGAGTATGATATTGCAGAATAATTTATAACTCGCGCATTTTTGCTTGGCAAGAAACGCGCCTCTTAAAATTCAAATGACAATAAAGGCGGCGCGCGAAAGGGAGCGTCGTGTTCGACGAACGAACGAAGCCAGTAGCAGCCGTTGTTTCCGCAGGTATCAAGCCGCATTGTTACGGGAATAGTAGCAGCGTTCCGCAATTAGTCAGCGGTTGATGTACTCGTTTGCCTTAGTATTATTGCGCCCCGTACAATATCCGCCGCTCTCCTTTTGCTTGGCGCCGCACATTTCTCCCGATATTGCATTACTCCGCGCATCCGAAACGCAACTTACCTCCCTCGCCGGAGTTTCTCCGCCGGATTACGAATCAACAAATTTCATCGAGCGTACCCGCCGCGGCAACGTAATCCACTGTGTCGTGCGGAAACCGGCTGATGCCCGGTTACGCCGCCTTTTGATGTTCCACGGCAAAAGCCACCTAAGTGGATCTTTGTTACATTCTGCCGCGTCACTGTCGACTCGTCCCCTCGAGCACTCTGGCATTTCGCCTTTAGCCTCGATATTTGTATGCTTGTAACTCTTTGAAAATATATGAAATATAATCGGGTATGAAAAATATTATAAACTTTGTTTTCGAAATTTTAGATGAAGTCAGAAGGATTGTTTTCAAATTAATTATTGACTCGCAAATATGACGTTTAGATCAATGAATGATTTTCGAAACGATGGCGACGAATATTTTAACTGTAATTTTAAGAATTAATAGACGGAAATGTGGAATATGATAAGAAACAGAAAGAAACAAGTGAGCGAACTGATACAGCTGCTTGAAACCACAAAGAACGTCTGGGAGAATCACTTCATTCGGCTATACGAAACGCAAGGGATGGAAAACAATGACGAAGAACACGGCTGCAGCAACGAGGAGGATCCGGAGGACGAAATCACCATAGAGGACATAATAAAAGCCGTGCAAAAACTCAAGACCAGAAAATCACCTGGCCCGGACCAAATATCGAATGAAATGATAAAATTCGGAGGCAGCGCGGCCATAAAAGAAATACATAAACTATTCAAAAAATACTCACAACATGCGCCATACCGGATCAGTGGAGAACGAGTATCACTGTTCCAGTGTTCAAAAAGAGTGACAAATAGAACCCAAGCAATTACAGAGGAATATCGCTTCTGAACGGAATATCCAAACTATTTACCAAAATTTTGTCAACACTGATAACGCAGAAAACACGGATCACAGAAGAACAACAGGGATTCAGGCCAAATCTCGGGCTGCCTGCGAGATATCATCTGGAATAATAAATACCTAACAGTAACAAGTAAGGTAAAAATATACAAGGCTTGTGTTCAGCCAATACTCACGTATGCAGCGGAGACAAGAGCTGAAACCAAAAGGACTAAGGACATAATAAGAACTACAGAAATGCGAATTTTAAGAACCATAGTAGGCGTTAGCCTACGAGACAGGATCCGAAGCAGTCAGATAAGAGCAATGTAAAGTACAAGATGTAGTTAGAGCAAGACGAAGGTTCTGGAGAGACCATGTACAGAGAATGGAGAACGACAGGATAGTGAAGGCAGCCATGATCCAAAAACCAAACACCAGGCGACGACCAGGAAGGCCACCAAAAAGAAAGCACGAAAGCTGGATATCGGGCTCTCAAGACAACAGCTAAGGAAAACAGGAGGCAGCAGATATAACAGGGCAAGGCCCTAAACTAAAAAGAAGAATAGACGGAAATGTAAGACAAAACCAACAATCACGCTCGCGCACGTGAGTTTCAATACTGAACTATTTCGATGCTGCACTGAACGTAATCGAAAGAAATTCAAAGCGAATCGCGTCGATCAATCGAACGACAACCCCGCGAGGGGCTTAATTACCTGACGTTAGCGAAAATCTCAATTTAACTGTTATTTTTCCGGCTTGTCGTTTATCTTACCGCGGTTCTTCCGGCGAGCCGGGCCCTTAATATTCCCGGGCGTGTAGAGGCGAAGGAACGTTTACGGCGCCATAGGTATTCCGGGATGCTTTTTTAAGTCCGAACATTAAAAACATCGTTAGCCCGTTCCGTGAGAAGGGTCGGCAGAGGAGTGTGGAGTGAGGGGCCGGTTGGGAATGTAATTAAGTGCGGTCCAAGATTTACTGCCGCTGCCTCGTAGACCTCGTAGCCGCCGAAGAGAGCGGCGTAGTCTCAGCACCGGCAGACTCTCGAGTGTCCCTTTAAACGTTAGGTTATGAATTTAGCGAAGCACGCGCGATGATAGAAATTATTCGCGCCAAACTCGCCGTCTCTTCTCGTGTCCCTGCCCGAATTTTCATTTTCCCCCGGCGGAAATTTATCGACATGAAAAGTCGTACATACGTAAAGCGGAAAGGTGACGGGGACAATTGCCGAGGTCTAACGGCTAAGTCTATCAAGAACTCGTGCTTAGAATAAAACGCGTTTCATATTAATTGAAGGAACTTAAATTTGTAAGAAATTTTCATTGACGGTAACACAAAATTCAATTCGGATAAAAATTATCATTATTGTTAACGCGTTATCTAGCATTATTTAATTGCGATAGTTTGTTGCGATTTTAGTATAAAGTTTTTAGTCGTGGTTTTAAAATAAATGCGCATGCCGATTAGCTTCAATGAATCTCTGATACAGGAAAAAAACTTATCGCATACGACATTAGTGACGTTTATTTCGCAAATCATCGGTTGTATCTTACGTGAAACATTAAAAAATAGAATACTGTAGTAATATAAGATAATTAGTAAAAAAATAAAATCTAAAATATAAAGTAATTTCTCTTTCAAAGACACGAATGTAAATTTCAAAATTTACTTTTAAACAATTAGATGGTTACACAACATGATTAGTAGTTACAAGTTCAACGTAATAATTAATAAATACAACGATTTATTGACGACCCTCGTCGGGACCGAGCTCGGAATCCGTTTCTCGCACGGAATCCCCTTTCCTCTCGCGCGTTCGCCGTAATCCCTTCTCGCATTCATATTTCACGAAGTATTGTGCCGTTCGAATGGGCCGGTCGGCTGAGAGAAAGGCTCGGACGGACAGCGAGGGCTGATTTACAGGGATTGTTTCGTCGGGCTCCGGGAACCGGATGGAAAGTAACAGTGACACGCTTTTACGACTGCGGGGTCGTTAAAGATGACGTGTCGGTTTAAGCGCGGTCCGCGAACTACGGTCGCGTTTACGAGCAATAATCGATGTGATCTTGTGTAACCCATGTGTATACGCCGGCTACGTCGTATCGACCTCGAACAACGTGATTGCAAGTAATTAGAATCGGGAAGATTTGCTCGTATCCATGATTGTCAGTTATATTTTCTAGCAAATTAATACATGTAAATACGTAAATCTTTATTATAAGATTTTAACTTAAAAAATTAATAAAAAAAAACCGGATAATTTTAAAACATAAAAGAAAAATCTACACTGGTTTAACTTAAAATTTTTTATATTTTATATCAATATAGAATGTATAAATAAGTGTTACTTGTATGAAATTATTTCTCGACTTCATCTTATACCTGACAACAATATTTTTAATTTTAAATACATTTTCTTCCGGTTTGTTTCAAACGTAATTAGTGACAATTGAACATGAAAGAAGATTCAAGACATCAAACCAAGATTCGGCGGCAAGCGATAGAAAAAAACACGTTTCAACCGTGGCGCAACGAAATATTCCTACGACTCGGTAGCATATCGTGCACGAAACTTGGTCTCCTTTTGCTGCCCTCGTAGGTACCCCGGCGTACAATGCAATCTTCCTCGGTCCGTGAACACAATGGTAAAGTTACTAAACTTTCAGAATAAATCAAACGGAGCAAAGATAAAATTGTAATGAGCGCGGAGATAGAGAAATTTATGTGTCTACTTCTGCGGTGCTTCTACGTGGACAAGATCCGACCGGAGAAAGAACTATTTTAGGACGAATTGCCTCGGTACGTACGGGCACCTTCATTTTCTCTTCACCCGTTTCCTTCGTCGCGCTCGTGAAAATTTGGCGCAACGATCAGACAAGAAAATCGTCCGATTTTTCTGAATTATGGCATTTTATAACTATGCGCCAAACAATCATATGTGTTGCAAAATTCTCGATGAAATGCCTTCATGAATCTAGTACTGAAAACATTTCGCCTTGTATTATCAGTTTCATTATTACTTGCGTAGCATTTTATTTTGTAATACATAAAGAATATTTAATCAAATGCGTTAACGAAAATTGGGGAAAAAACATCTGGAGACAAAAGCAATATAAGGGTACCACCATTGATTAGAAGAGGCGCGATTCGACGAGATAGACCGAAGATAGGAAGCAGTTACGACCCCATAACAACGCAGAGGAGTAACCCCATTAACGAAATCCTTTAAATCCCATTGCCCTGTGAGCTGCGAGCGGGGTGCTCCGTCCGCAGGGATGTTTCGTATAGGCACAGACGCAAAGGGGATCGGAGAAAATGGAGAATAGACGAAGGAGGCGATAGTTTTTGGTTTTCCCCTATCCGCGACTAACGCGTCTCGTGACTCGAGGAGTTAATCTTCGCTTAATCGTCCGTTTTACGAGCCCGTTATGTCAAATCGGCTATTCGGAGGATGCGCAAACGCTAGACGTACGTCCTTGCAATTTACGCTCAAGTGGCCGTTAGACGTAGACAGATACAGCGCCTTCGGTTTAATTATCCACGGCATACAGCTTTCTCATTCCACCATCGTGCTTCATTAACCCGGAGTCTTCGAGGTCTCTCTTTTGACCTCTGCTTTAAATTTCTTTTCTTGTATCACGCATTTTTTATAAACGTTATTTATTCATTACGATTTTCTTGTTGCGTCTAATACTTAATAATTCAACATCTATTACATCAAAATTTTATTGTCTGTTCTAATGCAGTTATTTTATTAAAAAAAAAAAAGAATATTAGCGAATAGAACTTTGCTGAATCAATATTAATGTAATGAATTAAACTAACAAAAATTATGACTAATATTGTAAAAAATTACAATTAGTAAAAGATCATAAAATATTCGAGTCGTTCAGTAAGTAGTAAAAAGATTGTCTGACTATAGGTAGACTTATACTACTCATCGAGAGCTGAATATTTCAAACGTGTAATAATATTAAGAATCGCGCGAGAGAATCAAATATAACATTCTAAAGAATTTATATTTGATTATCAAAGTGATATTGCTTTTTGCAATTGTCGGAACTTTCAACTATTTAATGAGTATTACATGGGTCAAAATTTTCATGCGTGGATACAGTTCTGAATTCCGATAAAAATTTTTCACAGAATACTGTGATTTAATTAAGAAATTCATTTTATTTCGAGGGCGATCGGCTCGCTCATCGTGAGTCAGTATGGCGGTGCAACTGGCACTAAAAATATTCAAATATTTTATCAAGCTCCTAGATATTTCGGTCGAAGGAGCTAAAGTACTTTGATGTAGAAGTGGCGGTAATTATTTTGCCGGCATACCGCTAGATAATTAACTCCGTCTGCCGTCGTAAATCTGACGTGTTTCCAAGCGATGGTGCCACCACAGCAGTGAACCCCGGGCCATGTGCCATTTAACACGACATTTTTAAGGTGGAACCGCTTAACGAGTACCGCCGACCCGTCTTGTGCAATTAGCCGACGACCCTGCTTATTTTCATTAGCGATCCCGCCGCCGATGGAGGATTCTCTTGGATCGATCTTCTCCGAAATACGTGAAACGCACCATGCATTTCTTCGAAAAAGTAAATTCTTTCAGAAAAAATTGTTGCGAGACAAAAGCGCCAATAAAATCGCACTCTACAATCAAATAATCTTCGTTGAAATGATATACCCAAATCGTACAAATATCAATATAGTAGCTCGTTTCTAGAGTATATAATTTGTGATTCTTAATGTAGAAAGTATTAAAAAAATATGTTAGATAATTCCTATTCCAGACAAAACTTCAGTACCAAAAAATATGTATTAATAAAAAAAAAAAAGCGAAAAATAATGAACATGCGCAGAATCCTATTACAGCTACACCGCTCGAACTAGTAAAACCTTCAAGCTCAGCGGAAACGCGCGCTTATCCGTGTCATGTGAGAGTGTTAAACCGGAACATGGGAAACCGGAAAGGAAGAGGGCCGGAAACACCGTGTCGTCGGCATCGTCGTCGGCGACGTCGTCGTCGCCGGCAGCTAAATTCATCAAGTCCAAAACTGGCGTACTCTGCGCTAGGAGATGGCGCTGATCTTTATTTGCTGCCTGCACGAGCGTAGGGCGCCGAGCCCCTTTCATTCGCGCCCTACTTATCTTCGTTGCCACATCGTACTATACGCCGTTCCATAAAACTGTCAACTAAATCATCACGCGTCTCTCTCGCTCTCTCTCTTTCTCCACCGCGAACGCGGGACGGTGCGGAATAGCTGCGTTCCACTTCGAAACTAGGCGGCTTTTCCGCACGAGAATGCGGAAGCGCCTTTACCGAGAGCGGTGCGCGAAGTCACAGCCGGAAAAGTTTCGAATTAGCATTTTCACATGACGGAATCGTAACGTTTCGCACTGCGTTTCGACGTCGCGTTTAAAATCAACGTTTATGCTGTAACATCGGGAAATATGAATGATATTTCTTTCTTCCAGCGACAAAAAATTAAACGTGTGAAAAAAGCTCGGCGAATGTCTTCACTTTTACTTATCGACGCGAAAATATTTGGGGAAAATACACGAAATGTAATTAAAGCTTTAACATTTGTGCTCCGTGTTTACTTTGTAACAGATTGTAGTGAATACTTTCGCTTTTATCTTCACTAAAAGCATTTGTCTCCTGTTTTTATGACCCATTTCAACGATAACAGCAGCCGAGATAATAGCATGCAATAATTGAAGCACCGAGAGGACTAGAAAGAGATCTAAGCCATACTTATAACAAAGCTGAATTAATACGATAATAGTGCTACCAGAGAATGCTTTCTAACTGTCGCGGTTAGAACAACCACTATATTTTTTACGATATAATTCAACTTCTTAAACCGTAATATGCGAATTGGTACCAATTGTTTATTTTAATTACAGTACTCATAACATTTTCAAGGTTTCAATTATCACGGGATTAAATTCCTCGACGAAAATGTCAATAATTATTTTGTACATTATTATTGGTAAAAAAAGAATTCGCAGTGAACGAGAACGCACGATTCGGAGACAGGCCGCGGAATTTATGTGCCATTACGCGGCTTCTTCGGAGTCCCATCCCGACTGGTTCCAACGAGCAGTACCCTTTTCCGTTTCGATGACATTCGAAATCTTCTACCAGCGAATATCCAGTTCCGTAGCAACTTGCACGAAACCGGGATCGCGCGGGATCGGTTATCGCGCGCGCGCGCTTCACTGTAATGCGAATAGAGGAAGGAGAAATCAAATGTATCGGAACGATTTATGCACCTGGCTTGACATTCTCTCGCCACGTCACGCATGACCACCCATCGCGCAATCGCTCCCCGTAGCGCGAAACGAACGACGTACAGCCGAGAGAAAACAATTCCATCCTCCGAAATCACCATTTGAATTCACGCCAGCCCCTTTGTGCTGCTGCGTATTGTTAATATTTTACCGAATATCTCGCAGATGTATACAAGTGTCGTATACAACATACTGCTATCGAGATTTATTGATTTCTCTATGATAATCTTGAAAGTTAACTTGATCAGTCACGGAAAATAAATATAGCAATGAAGATAATTTACGTTATGGACATAACAATTTAGATTGTTATTCAACCGGTTAAAAAAATTGACCAACAAATGACAAAATTCTATTTTCATTCGTGTTCTCACTTTTTCCGATTTATTGCCGCCTGGACTCACGCCAAATTCGAACGTCATCGCCTTGACGCGTATGTCGTCCAAGTTTTATCCCGAGTCCAAGCCATAGAAATCAGCGTGGCAATATCTACTTACTATCCATTAGATTCACGTTACTCGATCAATTCGATATATATTAATCCGAGATATCTCCTGGTTTCACACGGTCGATATGTCTCGTGAGAAACGAAACTCGCGTTCATAATTCAAACCATTTTCTCTCTCGTCGCGAGACGAGAGCGTGGAACGAAGGATAGAAAATAATTCTATTCTGCTGGCAATGGTCGGTTGGGCCGTAGCCAGGATACTTGGATCGGCATTGCCGCACTAATACTAAGAGATCGCGCTGATATTATTGGATCTCGCGTATCCGCTGCAGAATCTTGGCGTCTGAGGATTTCTTTGGGCACGTTTGTTACGGCGGTCGGCCCGTCGAGATATTACAGCTCGGAATGATCCTAAGTCGACAATCCGCGACTGTGAAAGGATTATGGCCGATAAATCGATGTACTACCTCTAAAATCTAATGTTCCATCGAATTTTGCGTTATACTGGAAATCTCATCTCCCTCTATTTGCTTTATCTAAACCGTTGATCAATTTACAGACATATTGTCTGTTAAAAATACTAAAACGTCAATAATTTTTAATATTAAACAGAAAAAAAAAGTAAAAAGTTTAATTCAATTGAGGGGAAATACCTATATAGTTCAATATGTTTAAAATATCAATTCCATGTTTATTAATATAGTTAATTTATTAACGCAGTTAATTAAGATTATGATGTATAAAAGAATTCAAAAATTCATTTTTACACATTTTACACTAATTTTGAAAACATCTCGCAAATCAATCGATTCGCATCATATCATTTTTCTGTTCATTTGGATTTTTATTACGGGTCAATGAAGAACAATCGCGTTGCTCTATTTTCTTAATGTGGAAATCGACCGGGAGTTTCGCTAATGCGATCGATTTAATTTGGCCGAGCTCGGAAATCTGGAACGAGGTCTCGTAACGCTTCAACGAACGGTTACCCCATTTCGCGCAATTACTTTTCATTCCCGTTGCCGACTCGCGAGCACCTCGTAACGCCAAGCGTACAAGTCGGCGGCAGTGTTCTTCAGAAATGGAAGCCGAAATGCACGACTCGAGATCACAAGTGGAGCCATGATAACGAAAGAGGGGGATTTCATCCCGATAAGTAAGGCAGGAACAAGTCGTTCTCCGATCGACAAGTTCATTCGTGCCAATGCGGAGTCAGATCGAGCCAGCCTTTGCACTTTTACACAAAAACTGCAAAATTAGGCTTTCCCGACTTCTTTCTTCCGCGTCTGCTCCTTGCGTTAGTCCTCTCATCTCCTCGATTCTCACGTTTTCATCTCTCTTTCATCCCATTTTCACCAAGTTAAATTAGATTTAGCTAAATCGATGACAGACTAATTAGTTAAAACGAACCGACTTGTCATAAATTAAAAATTAAATAGTATCAAAACAAAAGGGTGATTTTTGAAAAGTCGAGGAACCGCGCTTACGTCGCTTCGAGTTGGAATATCCGCATATTGTGACAGGCGATTCACGAAAGAGAGAACGAAAATTTGTTGATGGGGACAACGACAGACAAGCGCGGAAGACGAGGGAGCTGAGACATTGCAGCAGCAACAGCGGCGGCGGTGGCGGCCTGGTAGCTTTGTCTTCGATGAACGGTAACTGGGGAAACGGTAACGTCCGACGGACAACAATGGGTTATTGTGTAAAGGTAGGGACGTGCTAGCACAGCGTCTCCGCTGATATACAACCCCGCTGGCGTGCAACTCCGGCTACGACACCGGGGAGCGTCCCGAAGGGCAACTAGGTTCGCCAACAGCTAGGACGAAACCAGGCAGCATCTCGATGGAAGACAGAGAGAGAGCCCTAATTACCATGCTACATGGTTAATCTTCGAGATCCAGAATGGCGACGGGACCGGGAACAATGTTCGCTTCCCTCTCAGTCCATCCTCTCGCCCCGTTCATTCCGCTATCTCGCGATAGCTGTAACGTAAATGCTCCTTTACAGCAGCGAAGGACTACGACCTCGATTAGAGATCCTATAGCGTTTCACCGGGGACAACTCGATGTTTCTGCGAATGTCGGTACAGCGCGTAGCAACTTCGTATTTAAGATTGAGCCTTTTAAAGAGAAAAATGTTGTGATTTTATGTATTTATTGTAATTATATATATATATATATATATATATATATATATATATCATCTGCAATTCAGTGAGAACTGTTGGCGGAATTATACGTACATTTCATCTCTTTATTTATATTACTCTCTGCGGTCGGGACCAAAAGGGTTGCCACACTCAACGAGTAATTATTCAAACAAGTGCTATTACCGTCTATCTCTCGGCTACTTCCTCCTGTTTCGTCCCGCGTACCAAGAGCGAAATTGGTGGTGCGAAATATTCGGCTCGCCGGAAGATGTAGATACGGACCCGCGGAGATGTTTGCACTATATAGAGCCAAACAGCAGCATACGCGTGATATAAAGTTAGGGGAAAATGACGGGAAAGGGGAGAGGAAGTAAGTTACAGTTATACCGGCTAACCTTGCGAATGAAGAGTTATGCCGAGCTCTCCCTGACTTACTGGCTGGCTCAGCAGGGATTAAAACGCCTCTAACACGAGGACCATCTTTATTCACCCTCTTGTGGGCCACCAACCCTATTGCAAAGCTAGTGGCGTTGGCTGGCATGATAATGCACATCGTCTAATTTCGCCAAGCTCATTCGCGCGAGCATAACGCCTTTGCAATGTCTTCACGATTCGCGTCGATCTCAGAAAGCAACGTTTAATAAATGTATATTTCTCGTTAATTATGAAATATTAAGAAATGCTACATTTCTCAATATATTATTTGTTTATTTCGCAAAATGTATAATTTAGATTTCAATGATTTAAATAATTTTACAGCGTTTTTCTTCTAACGATAAATAATTTTAAAAGAAGGTATTATTTTTAGAATTTGATAAAAGTAATATAATAAGTTCTATCAGATTTTAGAGAATGGGATTTGAGAGTCTCACAGGCATATGTCGAGCAGTCTTCTTCTAACCCTTCGCGCCTGCGTTAGGATTAGCCGATGGTAATTAGAGTAATCGCTAGTCCTGATGATAATAAGAGGCATACCGAGACAATCTTGCGGCTTGCACGCTCAGATTAACCCGACTATGTTGCCCGTAGTGTGTCGGACTAAATTTTGAGGAAGCGACTTAGGGCGCAACACCGGCACTTACAGTTAGCAGAGCAATATGCTTAATTGGACGCATTTTAGAGGCGGAAAACTGATTAACCGCTAGCCATGGATTTAGAATTTATTGCACTGACCGTACTTTCCCTTAAGAATGTTATTTATATTGCGTATCCGCCATTCCCTTGTGGTATAAGATAGCAAATTAATAATTCCACTTTTTGGCAAAAATTGTTTTTAAATGTTTGTATAATCGTTAAATATATATATTGCAATTATACAAAATTTTGAATTCTATAGTATATAATTCACAACGAAACATATATCTATAAAATTTATTTTCATTAATACTATAGTCTCAGAATTTATATTACTAAAGCGACCGAAAGAATATCTCTGATGAGTTTAAGTTATGTTTGGAGAGCTGCAATAAGGCGATGCAAAATAATTACAGAGACGGGCGCATACGCGGGTGACGTACACCTGAATACGTAACAAAGATGATGAATGCTTTCTGGTTTCCATTTCCTCGATTCCCGCCTCGCTGATACGCCGGTGCCGGCGCGCATTACCATAAAGCATTAATATGCCAGACTCCACAGAGGCTGTCTGCGAAAGTGGCGTCGGTATCTCCATGGAACAGTGGAAGAACTTGAGACAGAAAGAGAGCCGGTTGTGCTAGATACGCGGGCGGAGGATCCTTAAAAGACACATCCATCGGCAGTTTTTCACGCCCAGTATCTATCTGGCAAGCGTATCTTACCGAACCTGCGATATAAATGCATGCCGATGTCGCGTCTTTCGCGAGATGGAATGAATTTGTCAGCCGGTCGAAGATATCGCCCGAAGAGCCGCTTCCTTTCGGTCCAAGACCTCGTCCTGGATTGGATCTTTTCGGATCCCACCCATCGGGTGTTCATGAATGGAAAGGGAAAGATCGATTCGTGTGATAACGCGCGTCCTCAAGGATCAAAGATCGAGTAGAAAGCTTGGAGCGACGAAGAAGTACACACGGAAGACAATGGCGAAGGGATTCGGCAATGTAGAGAGAATAGAGAGAGAGGGGGGGAGGGGGACTAGCTACAGAAAGAAAGAAAAAGTAAAGGAAAGAGTGTGAGAGATCAAATTAGAAATCTAAGACGTTTGCAGAAAGTGACCGCATACTTTTTAAAAGCACATAATGACAAAATATTGAAAACCGCTTTGCAAGATCAAATTTGGAATACATAATCTGACCACGCGTGCATAATTGTAAACGTAAATATTACTAAGATACTTTCACAATATAAGAACAAGTGCTAGCCATTCAAGGATACTTGATGCACTCGAGAGAAAACGTAAGTTCGGAACAAAGCCTGTTTTCAAACGACAATAAAAGCTGCGCTTTCACAAAGTTAACAACTGTTACAGTCTCCAACGAAGAGCGCAACGGCCATGGCGTACAACAATAGTAATACGTAACGAAGTCAAGGCACATTAAATCGGAGAACTTTGGGTACCATCGTGTTTCGCGAAAACGATTGGAGCTGTTTCGCTCAGCTGTAGCGCATCGATGTCGTTTCAGAGAGAGCACTGAGGCGAAAAGTCGAGAAATAAAGTAGACGTGACTGGTAGTATTTGCGGATAATATTGCTGCGAATAAAATTCATAGCAAAAGGAATGACATATCATTAATAACAAGTACCGATTTTGGAGAAAAAGAAATCTACAATTAAAACGTTAATCGATTTTATTAAGACTTTTTTATAGATGTTAATGTAATTAATATTAAAATGATTAATCATTCAAGATTTAATCTGCATCTGTTTATACAACGCTTCATTCTTCGATAAATAAATGAAATAAAATATATAGTCATGTAAAAATAAAATGTTAGTCATATTTAGTCCAAGAGACAAACTTTATATTGCTGAGATGATTATAAATATGACCGTAAGATTTCTATAAATGATAATATTCTCAAGGATAAGAATAAAATAGGCAGAGAGGTCCGCCGATGCCGCCGTACCAGTAACTCACTTTGGTTTCCAAATGGGGCATGTTTCAAGAGTTCGGCGAGGGCGAGGTAGATCACCGTAAAGAAAAAGTTTCGGAGCGCGGAGAGTAACGGCGATACATGTAACGGAGTCTTGGACCATTAAATCGCCAGAGTTTCGGCGATGTCCTGTTTCGAGGGAAACGAACAGGCTTCCGAGCAACTGCCACGCGACCGTGTTTCTCTTAACAGTCGGACGTAAGTAAAGAGGAGTTTATGCGTGGCGGTTGTAACAACGAGCGTTCTTTTTCTCAGGGGGGTGGGAAAAAAGTTTGGCCGGCTGCCACTGTGGGTAGTCGCGATTTCTGAAAGGCATTCTCTCGCGCAAGCGGTCACGTGTATTCTTACATTCACAACGCGACGAGTCCAGCGAGCCCTAATCACGCTACTTGAATTTATTAATTCTTCATGCGCCTTGGCGGAAACGTTTGAATACGTCGTTTGTCGTCACAATCGTTACCGTTGGAGTCCGTTGGAGAATTTATTCTCCTTGTGTATCGCGCGAGTTCGGACACGTGGCGAAACAAGGCTCGACATCGGTGGTTGCACGGGCTCGTCCGGTTCCTGGTCCACCGAGGTCTGGCATGCTGCCAAACAGGCGGGATCGAAGCTAGCCTCGGGATCAAGAAACTCCCGCGACAATTCGGAAACCTGCCGTGCGCGGCAACGTCCTTCCACGAGATTATTCTGCGATATATGCTGCGCAATTCAATTGTCTTATAATCACCGGTTGAAACGAGTAATAAACGGGTAACAACGACTTTTCCTATTGACAATGTCGACGCACTTTATATTTCCCATTTACGACATTTCCTTTTTACTCTTTCGAAGCGATTCTAGCCAAACGAAATTCATTAAATTCATCAGACTTGCATTTCATTTTTTTCAATGAAATCACTATTTATAGAGATGTAACAAGCTGCAGTAGATTTTTTTATCTTTTCACTGTTTACTTAATTTTCGTGTGTATTTTTGAAAATATTCTACGAGTAGGATTCAATATCTTTTTATAACAGTACAATTTAACGAATATAAATTATTTATCACACAATGGATGCTAAATAGCTCAGTACTAATTGATTGACGTAACAACACGAGAAATATTAAATGGAAAAGTATTCCATTGTAAAGAAAACAAAATAACTAAAACATCCATGCTGGAATGCTGTGAGCTAATGCTCTTGCACAACAAAATTTAAAAGGGATTAAAAGTCTCTGTATCACCTCTGTATCTTCGGGTAGAAGAGGAATTCCTTGTTACAATGAAAACTATTAATATTTATCATAATCAATGGCAATTCAGATCTGTGATTAAGTATAAAAAAATTTCAATAAATGTATCTGTAGTTTCTATAAACAAAAACTTCAATTTTTGAAAAAGATTAAAGACAAAGCAATATTGTGGCAGAGATGTACAATATAATTTTAACTTCGTCTATATTAAATTACAGCAAAATAAATAACGATTATTTTCGCATTTTGTTTCTTCGCTACAATAATTTCGTAAAACGCGACACTTTAATAGTGCATTGTGCGTACATCGTGCGTACGCTGTTTATGCAGGCGTATCTGGGCCCGCCGATGGCAAACTCGAAACGATCACGTGGTATTACGTGATAGCACATAATTCAATGTGATTTAATACGTCGATGTAAATTTGAAAAGATCCGTCCGAAAGCCGCGCCACATAGTCGGCTTACGCGCACGTAACCACGCATTTTCAGGAATTAAATCGGATCTTTTTAAACGAAATTTTGAGCCGGCTGTCAGCCAGAGCTCGTTTATCTTTCTTTTTTTCACGTTACACTTGCGTCAAAGCGAATGTAAACGGCCAATACTGGAAGCAATTAAAACGATATCTTGCTTTTTCAGTAATTACAAACGCGCGTTTTTTCACCATGTTCACGTTACGGCAGTAAAGGCAAGAAAATATTTGCACTATCGTGAAAATTGCAAACATCAATGCACTATGGAAGAAATTATGACGTATAATACTATAAAAATACAATGAAATGTATATTACGCGTAAGAGAACACTTGCAAATTAAAGTATTAACGTAATAAGAGTAACATTCGTACATTTCTCAGCTTTTTTCAGCCTGTTTTCAAGCACTTTTTAAAATGATTTTCTAATCGATGAAATAAACAGAACGATTTTATGTTTAAAAACGAATTACGTTTCGAGCTTCTCAAAGATATTCATATTATACCCAGAGCATGCTACACAGTAGAGTAGTTTATCGGAAACCTTCAACTAGTAGAACAAAGTAAGAATTTCCACATAAGAGATAACAAGACATTCTGACAGATACAACGCAGACGAATTAGATGAGTCAGTTCATTAATGACAGAGTAAAGAGCAAATTGCTGCGTGGTGTGAAAC